>JAUTXW010003663.1:20000-62927 GCA_030620095.1 Kuschelorhynchus macadamiae | reverse complement strand
TGTCCGTACTTTTAGAATAATTAGCCCATAACGAAATACAAAAAAAATTATATATGTATTTTGATCTTATTTTACTTAAATAAATAAAACAAAGTAACATGTTATGTAAATAAAAAAATTACGTATATGTATTAAAACAAAAAAGCATTAAAAATTGCGAAGGATGCTGAAACCATTAAGAGCTTCAGATAATGGATGCAGAATATAAGAAAAGTAAATCTAAGAACGTTGCTGCAGATAAAACCAGCACTGAAATCTTTATGTTAAATCACATCCGTAACATATTTTATAGACACTCTGATAATTTTAATCCATCTTTTCAATTCTTCTGTAACACCCAAGTTTAGTCCAAAAACACCGCCTAAAAAAATTGGGTTTTGTATTCTTTTTTATAGAAGTCCAAAAAAAAGGTCTTTTAAAACCCAATTTTAATTAAATTTAAATTGAATTTTAATTATCCACTTCTGGATCAGAACAGAGAAAATCTGTATAGTAATCTCCCATGAACATTTCATGTATTTACTATATATTTATCTTTTGAGCATAAAGTTTTTACATTGTATCTCGGATGTGATTAAACATAAAGGGTTAAATTCGGGTTTTAACGGCAGCAACTTTTTGAAACTTTGTTTATAAATACTCTGATTCGGAAGCAGATTTTGTATTTTTGATATAATACTACAGCTTCAAATCGGCCATTGTTTTGGTATCATGGAAAATGTTTCATTTTGATTTAAAATACTGATAATATCAAACTAACAGTGATATCAAAACAATGTATTGTTTTATCGTTATGATATAGGCATCTTAAATATTCTGATGGGGTAACAATTATTGCACGTTATCTAACATAAATTATATATCAAACCATGTAGCCTTTTACTATTCTTAAATTCACTTACTGTCCCTCAAATTACATTGATAGTTTGGAATTACTTAGGGCATAACACCTCGATTGGTAAAAGTCAAACTTACCAGAGTTAAATACAGATGACAAAACTTCTTGACTACTGGGACTCTTCAGTTGTTGAGGCCTTTGACCTCCAGATGTTTGCTGAACCTGCTGATCCCCTGCAACGGGCAAAAATATCAGATGTCACGTCACTATGTACAAAATTACCTTCATTTTCAGAAGGTGAAAATGGTGAGATACTCATGAAAGAGAGTCTTATCACTTGTCTTTTATTACGTTTATAATACCTATTTTTCTATTACTTTTAAATATAATTGGTATCAATTAGAAAAATATGACCTTAAGCACCCAATAATTATAATTTGTATAGAAAAGAAAAACAATCAGACTTAAAGTTATATCAGATAAAAACTGGAACAATATACATTTTTTGTAAGAGCAAATGTTTTAAAGTACAAAAATGTGACAATATCTATATCTTCACATGCGTGTAACATTGTTTCATTCTAGTCAATCAAAGCTCATATATAAATGGTTTTTACCTGAAATTTGTGCTCCACTGACATTTTTTAAATAAGGGTTTTGTAGACTGGCTGCGGCCGCTGAACGAAACTGTTGGGCACTCAGAGCTGCAGCTACTTGCATCGGAGTCGAGAGAAATGGAAATGATCCCTTAAAATGAAATAGGATTAAATGGGTGGCTTGACTTTGTTGCAATAATCTAATTATTTCCATTGTATGAAAAAAAAAACTTTAACTCTCAATATATAATATGCTGTTTTATTAACACATAACATTTCTCACCTGAAGGCCTGAATTTGTATGAGATTGGCTATGTGTGCTGAACACGTTGCCTTGCAGTCCATAGCCAGCCTGATGCTGAGGTAGTTGTGGGGCCGAGGGTAAAGTAGAATTTCCAGGTTGTTGGTAATAGTTTTGACCACCTAAATTTGAAAAAGATATCGCTTAACATCCTTTTCTGAGCGTGAAAAGCATTTGGAGAAGTTAACAATTATTTTGGTAATAGTTCAATACCTGAAGGAAGCAAACTTGTTTTTAAAGAAGAAAACTTTCAAAATATAAAAAATTAACCAAGCAATTTAAAACATATCACTTTTTGTTTTACTGATATATGATCCATAAGCTAATTAGTGAACTAAATTATGCAGGTAAGTTAAATATCCCTTTTTATCACAATTTATCGTAAGCGGCGACAAAAAGCAAATTTTACAGGAGCAGGTTTTTCTTGCGACATCCCTTCTATAAATTAGCAGTAAGGCAAATCTGTTATATATAATATTCTTTTTGGGTTAATATAGTATTATCATAAATAAAAAAAAATACTTTCGATGGGAATTTGTAGGAAACAACAAAAAAACTTGATTTTCTACAATTTACATTTCTCGCTTACAATAAACTGACGGTAGGATTTCACAAAAGTATTCTGGTAACGTAGCATAAATTGATTATAAAATAAATATAAATATAATCAAAGGAAGAGGGTTCCGAATATACACTTCATACAAAATAAAACCAGCTGCAGACTTAATTAAGTTGTTGCAGTAATACCACTGCACGAATGTAACTATAATAGAATCACTGCAACGAGAAAAACAGACACAGGCACAGTTTTAAGTTGGAAGAAAATATGATGTTGACGCCTTTTATTTCTTGACATTTTGACAATTCGTTACAATTTTTAGACCTTGTATCTAATAAACAAACAATCTCCTTGAGAGTGTTATATTTGCCTGACTCCTATTTACCATTTTGCAAAATGCCAAAGCACATAAGATCAACAGCAATGAAGTTTTAAAATCCCCTAAAAAGTAACTCTACATACATACAGTACAGATTTACACCATGTAACAATGCAGTAACTTATGTTTCCGTGACCTAAGAATAGGAGAAAATATGTATATTTGAATGTACTTTTCTTAATAATATATTATGAGGGTTATTAGAGTATGATTATAATTTTCAGAACATTTAATTTGGATGTCTCTCTGATCGATGACACTGTGCAACCTGTTAAAAAGATGATCCAACAAGAGGACTTGTTTTTTTTATATCATATATCAAAGAAAGATGAAAATTTGTACAAATTTGTTTTTCTTGATGAAACGTGAATTTTTAATAATTGCACCATAGGTCTTCATGTTGATGGAAAGAGGTAAGTTATACAATAAATATGCAAATATGCAAACATTATAATTCAAAATTTATATTTTAGACTCATCTTACTTCATGCTGGCAATGAAGATGAGTTTATGAAGGGTGCAGACGATATATTATCCTAGAAAACCCAACTTAGTTATTATCATAGTGAAATGAATCGAAAAAGTTACTTCCAATGGTTTGAACATCAATTATTAAATAACTTAACTAAACTGTCTTTCATTAAATGGCGAATTGCAAAATCTTACTATAAAACAAAAAACTCAACAAAACTGTTTAAACACGTGAGGAACTGTTACTCCTAAGATATGGATGAATACAATCAGGCATACAAAAAATGAAATGGTATCAAAATTGTAGCCCGAGAATGAACTAGCATTCGGTGTATTTAGTTAATGAAATGATCATCCTCAAAATTTACAGCAGACAAAACTACACTGAGAAAAGTTTTTCTATATGTAGATGTTTGTTGTACTCATATGACCTTACATTTTTTTAATGTTGTCAATAGTTAGGAAAACTTTTTGAATCTTAATATTACCAAATGTAAAATCATGCGCCTTTACAGATGCAAGGATCCAATAATATTTGATTATTGTATTGGAAATAATATTTTGGAATCAGTGAACACAATAAATGATTTGGTTGTAGCTTTTGACAAGGAGATAAATTTTAATAAACATTGACAACATTGTCTTAAAAGCATATAGAATGTTGGGATGTTTGAAGCGGAACTGTAGGCGTATCTGCGATACCAAAGCTATTATGTCCATGCATAATTGTTTGATAATGACTGTTTTTCTGTATAAACTTTTGAATCCTTTTATAGATTGTAGTGAATTACTGGGTAATATTTTATTTCAAGTTCATGTTAAATTGTGTGTGATGTTTTAAAATTAGTATCAGCAATATTTACAACTGTTTTGCAGCGATGTTTGTTCTTATACTGTAAGTTTTATATTAGTATATTTTTATAAACCTATTTCTTTTAATTTGTTAATATGTTTTGTTTGATTTTGACTTTGGACTCTTAATTCTGACACTTAAGTTTGCTATGTGACTAGTCTCAGCCAACTGCAATCTGGGAACCTCTCACTCCTCTGCAATAGTGAAAGCGAGCACAATCCCATCCCAACTCTCCCCTCTCCGTCTCCTAATCCATCCGTGAATATAAATTTGAATTTATCATGGTTGTATACTAAAATTTTCCCT
Organism: Kuschelorhynchus macadamiae; assembly: GCA_030620095.1. Lineage (NCBI taxonomy): Eukaryota > Metazoa > Arthropoda > Insecta > Coleoptera > Curculionidae > Kuschelorhynchus > Kuschelorhynchus macadamiae. The sequence continues at coordinate 58,624 of JAUTXW010003663.1, read as the reverse complement.
TATCTAGATTAAATTTTGTAGAAGATAATGTCTGAGTCTTTTATGCTATATGTAAAACAAGACCTATTTTCCTATCTTTTAATGTCATTCTATTAAATTGATAACAAATCCTCCAGTGGAAGCACCTGCCTCCATCCTCACTTTATACATTATAGTGTCTGTAGTGTCGGTATATTCTCTGCAGTAAGGTTTTCATATGAGAATTGTTTTGCAATCATTCTTGTTGCTAGTCAATTCCTTCGAAAATCCATTGGTAGATCTGCACTTGCAGCTGATAATATGTAATAAGATTATTGTTGGTGTTGATGTTATCGTCCACAGGGCTACTAGTATGACTTGAAATTGTAGTCTGTCTATTTTAACTTATACCATTGTTTTTATTTATTATTTTAAACTTAACCGTCAGATTGAAATAATCATGCCCAATCGACCGTGGCCAAGCCATACCCACCAGTTTGTCAAATAGATGCTTGCTTTTTTAACATAAAAATGTGTGGTTAAAGTAAAAATGAAAAAGTTTAAAAGTAGTTCGTGTTTACCCTGTTTTGTGCTATATCTGTTTATAAAAATGAATTATAATAACTCTCGTCCTGGTATTATATCATGACTAATCTAGGCCTGGTCATTTAAATGTTATAAAACAAATCTTATTAATAAGATAATAGAATAATTAATTCCTACTAAAAATGATAAGTAACTAAATGTAAATAGACCATTTTTTCAATTTAGATGTATTTTTACTTTAATTTCTATCCAATCAGTGTCCAAGAGAACAGCTGGTTCTTTAGATTCAAATCTCAAAAGGCATGAATTCAAATCTTACCGTTATAAGAAACTTTTTTTATATTAATTTATATTTGTATGAAACTTTTCCATAAAAAAATATATGATGATCCTTTAAAATATATCTATATTTAAAACTAAAGTGAATTTTGTTATGCTTAAGCCTACCGATCTCACTCCACAAGTTCTATCTAAATCATTATCTGGATTTTTTATTTATTTATTATAGTTTTCAAACTTTTGTTGTCGTGGAATTTCCACGGTATCTTAATCGTATAATTAAAACAAAAGTTTTAGTTATATGATAAAGTTTATCCCGATATCACACTTTATTTTTGTGCAGTATTTTCTTAGAGATTTTTTTTTACATTTTGTGTCGCCATATTGGAATTTTACCAAAATGTAACAATTTTAACCCCTTATGGCCATTGATTTTTGACCAAAATTTGAAGTCAGTCAGATAGTTTCTGAGCTCTGTTGCGTAGAGACAGGCAGACAGACCGACGAAAATGGCATAACATGTTTTCTGAGGTCCAGGGATCCGAAAACGCAAAGATCTGCAAAAATCTCGGATGGTGATTTTTTCACAATTACAATACTACCCTCTTAAGAGGGAAGTAATACCAAGTTTCTATTTTTGTCGTTTTTAACGTTAAACTTGATATTGTTTTGGCCCATTGGCCTTTAGCAGTAGAGCCTCCCATGCTGGTCGCCTTTAAACACGCTTTAAATTGTAGTCTGTATTATACAATTTTGACTAGTACAAAGCGTGGATAAAATGAAACGATTTTCAGGGAAAAATAGAGTTTTTAAGCTATTTTAGACTGTTGTAAAAAAGAGTACCCTTCTATTTAACATTTTTAGAAAACGTAAAAAACTGTTGTAGTTAGCAACAGGGCCCTCTAACAAGTTTACTAGAAAAGTTTCGCGTACCATGTAATACGAATTTTAAATTGACCTACAGTACCATTTTAAACAAGATTAAGTTCATTAAAATCGAGTAGATGCAATAGAGCGTTTTAAATATTACATGATCCAACACTTACCCCCACCCTTATTTAGGGTAGAAATAACAGTCAATTGACTTCAAATTTTACGATGAAATGTCTATAGTCAAACTGATGGGAAATTAATTCAGAGAAATCGTCAATTTTTCTTTAAGAGACCTGATATTAGGAATTTAAAGAAAATAATAAACTAGTCCCGGCCTCAGTCAGATATATAAAGTATCGCTTTAAAAACAATTCAGTGTGACACGTGTTTTGACCAGAGTTAAAATGTATCACAATAACATTTAGTTACATTTACAAAAAGAACAAAAATGTTATTACTACCTCATAACTAGATAGTCACTATAAATTAAAACAGAAAACGACTATACAATACACATATTAGACGAACGCTAGTGTGGAAATGTTATAACTATAGGCCTACTACCTATACTTATGTCGGACCAAATACTTAAAAACTTCTGTAAAAACAACGAATGTAAGCGTTTCAAAATAATCAAATACTATTGTTCAATTTATAAATAAAAAATAAAATGTTTGCTTTCACTGAAGACTCGTGTCTTCTGTTTGACAGTCTAATATCCTGACCTACAATACTAAATGTGTTTAATATTTGCTTATTAGGAGTATTTGATACTGTTGAATATGAGGTTCGAAATTAAAAACATTGTTAACACAGTTAAGGACTGAACTTCTTTTTGCTCTAGTAATTTCTATTTTTTCCAATAAATCCAATTTTCTACTTTTGTGGCACTCATGTAAAACAGTAACTTTTTCGGAGGTGGAAAAATGGGAAATTGATTTAGCTTTCCAGTGGTACTTTCAAAGTTTTAACTTTTTCTGGGATTTGCAAAGGGCAAGGTGATCGGTTTTCAGAAAGGTTTTAATGAAAAGACTATAGACATTGCTAGCACTTCCCTAGTTTTAGAGGTACTGCAACTAGTTGGAAGCAATCTATAGCATACTTTTTTTTTTATAAAACATCCCCGCCATCGAATGAACTTAAAAAAAATTTATTTGAGTTGGTTAAAAAATTAAACTCCACAGGTTTAAATGATTTTAGGTGTAGTTTCTGGTCAAGGTTCCAATTTTAACCAGTTGGTAAAAACAACTTTAAAGTTAAATGATAATAATCCGTATTTTTTTAGTTGATTACAAAGAGCTTGTTTATATATTTGATGTGCCTAGCCTATTAAAATCGACGAGAAATTATTTTTTACATATACATTTATATTTAACACAGCAGAAACAAATAACAATTATTTGGAAAAAATGTTTAATTTTTATAGACAAAAGATATAAACTAGCTCCAACATTATTTACTGAACACATTTCCTAAGTAACTTAAAAAAAATGAAAGTTAAACTCGTGACACAGGCATTTAGTCACTCTGTGGCAGTGGCAAACTTTATGTATATTAATTTTTATGTTTTACATGAAGAAGCAAAAGCAACCGCGGAGTTTATTAAGGAAATTAATAAACTTTTCGATATTTTAAATATTTTAAATTTAAATATCTTCGAAACTTTCGGAGCCTTCATGGGAACTGAAAACCAAATTCTATTTCTTATGTCTATTTAGAAATTTAAAAGTTAAAAATTTTAATGGCAAAAACTTAGCAAAACAATTAAAATTTATTTTTGCTTAGAGGTTGACCATCAAGATTATTTCTATTTTATTTTGAGCTCTGCAAGCCAAGGAATGTTCAGCAGGAACTTAAATCAAGACTGCCTCGAAAAAACCTTAGGAATTGTTGGAAATCCAACTTTCATAAAATTTTGAAAGGCTTTTAAAAAGAGGTTTGCATTGCAATATTTTGACCAAACGGATGGCGCAAATTGTATGGTAGATATGAGGAGTTGTTAGCTCATACTCCAGAGGTACTCCAACAAGGTAAACAAGTATTATTTTTCCCTAGACCTACATACACCCCACTTAAAGTGTTTACAATCTTAAACGGAACATAGTGCTATAGCATATGTTTAAGCAATTCGTACACGTTCGGTGAAAAAGAAGCCAAGTTTTGTAAATTAAAAGCATATAGTAAAACTAAAATTGGACTAGTAATACTATTTAAACATATCACCGACTATGTTGTTGCCCTGGAAAGTCATGCGCTGTTGTCGGATTATCAAACATATCTGCATGGGATATTTCTGAACGTATGTTAGTCTAGGTACAAACATGTTTGGTTGATTATTGACTGTTAATAAATATAAGTTACAGAAAATCATATTTATGCTGAGGATGTTGTCAAAATTGTATTTTCAATTAAAGAAGTTACGAGTGTAAAATATATGGTACCATTGAAAGGTGATTTAATCAGATAAAACACTAAAAGCTAATTTAAGTTACGTAAAAGCGTGAGTTCTTAAAATGTTTTTTTTTTTAAGTGAAAGATACGATTCTTGAAATTAAATTTTAATTCCTAGTTCTTGGGAACAGACCGTGTCAAAAATAATTTTCCAGCGTTTCGCCTTTACACAAGGCATCTTCAAGGATTATTACTTCACGAGATCGAAACTTTAAATTTTTTTGTCATAAACTCCGTTAAAAATGATTATGTTAACCTCCCCTGAGGTCATCAGTTTAGGTCCTAACCATACAACGTTTACGCATAGGAAGGCTTTACGTCTGGTCGCCAAGTTTTGTATTTTCACTTTTTTCCCCTAAAGCCATGGCCACTAGTCAGTTTTCTGGATAAACTGGATAAGCTTTTAATTGGAAAGGACACTCATATTTTTCAACATACAGTGTAACCTGTAAGACTCGGTAAGATTTATTTTTAATAATCTACCTCAGTAAAATTTGAGGTTGCAGAAAGTTTTTGCTCAGAAATAATGACAAATGACAACAAGTAAATCACGCGATCTTAACTGCCAAAAAAGCATTTTTCTTTTACTAGGCCATAAAAAAAATATTCTCCCATTTCTGTCAGTCTGTCGGCCTATCTTTATGAGGCAGAGCTAAAAAACTAAACAGACTGACTTCAAAATTTAGTCAAAAATGAACATATCTTTATGAGGCAGAGCTAAAAAACTAAACAGACTGACTTCAAAATTTAGTGAAAAATGAACGGTCATATGCAGATGGAATGGTAACATGTTGGTAAAAATCAAATACAACAAAGTGGCCTCACAAAAGATTAAAAAATTCTTTATTAAGAGACTACCTATTGAATGAACTTTGCATAACAATAAAGTATGATATAGTATGTATATATATATATATATATATATATATATATATATATATATATATATATATATATAATATCGACGTTAAACACAAATAGTCTTACGAACTAAAAATAAACAGTAACATTTTTTTACCCTAGAACTTCCCTTGTTATGAATCTTTCGTTTTATTAGGAACAGTGAAGTGTAACCCTATTTAGTTCCTCACATAGTCCTTTAGTAACAAATACAAACTGTCTTTGCAAACATGTTTATTCAGCGTTATTTTATTCTATCAATATTTTACTAGTTTCTACCTACACCACACTTGATTTTTGGGAATAATCTAAAATAAATAAGCAGGATTTTTACGTTGATATTTTTAAAACATTTTGTTTGGCCGCCACTTTTTTCTACCATCTTGAATTTGTACCACAATTTTAGCAACTTATTCTATATCACACTTAATGCTAGCACACAATTTGAGATCAAACAATAATTTTTTAACTTTTCACTATGCCGCTAAATTGATTTTTTTTATCAAATTGTTATCAGGTCAACCCCATATGAACCCTAATTTTCGACAAAAATTTGACGTCAATCGGGTAAGTAGTTCTCTAATGCGAACTGAGACAGACAGATCGACGAAAGTAAGAGAACATGTTTTTTGGCATTTAGGAACACTAAGACGTGTAAAATCCTGGGAAGGTGATTTTTTCTTTTTGTTTGGCCAGATTTAATTCTTGCTCAAAATTAGTAATCAATCTAAATAATTGGTAGTTTTTTCAGGCTGATTTCTTAAATATTTTATTAAGCCGCCATTTTGTTTTGCCATCTTGGTTTCGTATCAACATTTTACCAGTTACATATTTGATTTTTGTGCAAAATTTGAGAATAATTGGGTAAGTAGTTTTTCATGAATAAATTTTTTAACATTTCACTAGGCCGCCATTTTGTTCCGCCACATTGGATTTTTACATTAAATATTACCAGGTCATCCCCATATAACTTTTAATTTTTGACCAAAATTTGACAATATGGTTAGTGGTTACCTATATCAGGAAGGTTACCTATATCAGGAACAAACAAACAAACCTATGGATTGTAAAAACACGTTTTTTTCATATCTAGGGACCCTAAAACGTGAAGACGGGGAATGTAAATTTACCCCCATACTACTAGCCCACCGGCCAGACGAATGGCAAAACTGGTTCGCCATGTTGGCCCACCATTTTTAACTTTTAGATTTTGACTAAAAAAAAATCAAAATTTTTTATTAAGCCCCAGATACCAAACTTACAGAAAAGTCAATTCGTCCAGTACGTTGGGGGTGCGCCATTTTAAACTGAAACTAAAAATTGATACCAGAGACACTGATTTTCAGGCAAATCTGCACAAATTTGAAATGTTGACTAAAAATGTATAATTTACAATCTTAAATAGCCACAAGTAACAATATTTGTCCGCCATACTGAAACCACCATCTTGAATATTTTTTATACGAAAGTCTCACTGTCGAACATTCACTAGAAAATCCATGTTGTTCTTGGGCTATTAAGTTTTTGTATGTGTAAAATATCTCTGGTTAGAATGGGTTCAAACACTTTAGAAATAATATAATAATAAACAATATCAGTGAGGGAAACTACACAATAATTTCTATGTCCTGTTTGTCCTCTTGACAAAGAACGCGCAAGGCTCTGACTACACCTTTTCAAAAACAAAGACTGGACTGAATCTGGCCCTGGGGTGCAATTTTGCACTTATCATTTCGTTAGTTAACGAAAATTTTCTCCATTCGGAGAGCTGTTCGGCATGACAATCGGATTTGCCGATCCTGGTTCGTTAAAAACCAACCTATTACTAAAGCCGCCATTTTCCGAATCTGTCAGTTTTTGAGTTTTTGATAATATCTAAATTTACTGCCTTGGAGTCTAATTTCGTAAGATAAAAAATAGTTTTGATTACTTGAAAGCTAAGCCATGATATATTAGCATATACATCATACCGTAAGTAATCAACAGATGCCAAAATATTCAAAAAAATCATGAAAACATGGAAGCTCCAAATAGGCAGCGAAAATACGAAACTCGTATTTTCGTATATAAAATCCTTTAAATTAAACAAGGTAAGCTAATCTGTTTAAAAAATATTATCTATGTCATATTATTACGAAACCTATTTTAGTTTTTAATGAATCATTATTTTTAATTCAGTGAATTCTTTTCTGATTTGATCACTTTGTTAGAAGTACGGGAAAACATAAAACGCTATCCTCAAAATGTACTTCTTTTGAAAAAATATTTAACAAAGTTGTGAATATTCTGTTTAAATATTAATTAAATTATTTACTATATGGTGCAAAATTCTATATTACGTATTTTATTCTTAATAGAAAAGGGGGACCTATGTTAATATCTATTCTAATCCCGCACCGCGGCTGTTATGCAACCACATAAACATCATACATCTATCCGCCTTTGAAACGAAGCGCGCCTTCCATAGAAAAATAATATAAAATAATATAGGCGAAATGCGTTCATCGGGAGAACAAAGCAATTTAAACTTAAGAGTAAGAATAAAAATCTTACTCTAGGTTGTAAATGCCCGTTGTTACTGGGGAATGGCTCTCCCTATTTTAGGAATACGGCAGTATTTTATTTAATTTTGATCTCTCGTAACCTAACTTTTTTAGTTCACAAATACACAGTAAACCAGGTAGTGGAACAGCTGATGGATCACTTGCGGAAACATAACAGTGGTTTAATAATGGTGTATTTAAGTACTGCAAAATTGAACATAAATTCTAACTAGGAACCAATTTAAGTATAATGTTTTCTATTGATGGAAAGACTAAAGAAGCAATAAGGGCAGTTGAATCTAGATTATCATAAGGATAAGACTGTTGCAGGTAGGCATGAATTTGTATATTTTAGCAAATAGAATGTCGTTATGTATAACTTGTAAACAAAAGTATTCCTTAACAGGTATTTTCAAAGAAAATTTATAGGGTAAGCTATTATTTTCTTAGGTATTATATATTTTCACTGTTGAGGGCGAAATGAAATAATCTTTGCTTTTCTTTAAAAGAACTACAGTTGGAATTATATTATGTTATAATTATTAGAGAAGGGAAATAATTAGTTATATTATATGACACAGTATGTGGTGTATGGCACATTTATTGATTATAGCAAAATTTTTACAGCTTTTGCAGAATATGACACCAAAAAGAAGGGAATGATACAAGAAATAATGTCCAGTATTTGATACAGTGTTTTCATTTACCTTTCACATACTTAGTCAATATAAGGAAGAACAATCACCGAAGCACAATTACAAATTCCTCGATAAGCTGTTTTGTTGATTCAAATTTGAACTCGACCATTTTGATTTTGTAAGTATTAATTGTGATTATTTTGTTTTTTTTTTATAAAGAAACTTACTATAATATTAGACTAAGACAGGTTAGGCTAGTATAATTCATAAGTTTTGTTTAGCAAAGTCTACTGCAAAACATAACTATGAATTCGTTATTATAACAAATCATCAGTTCACAGTATCAAACAGAATTTAACACTTGAAACCTTGTTTGATTTGACTAATGGTTTTTGCACTGATATTCTGTTGGAAAACAGCAGCAAGATAATCCATAGCAACTCAACTGATGAATGCTGCACTTATTTTTTTTATTGTCACTCGTTAAACTTTGTGCTAGACACCTCGTTATGTTTTTAATGTTTGTCTAATTTCTTACAGTGTGACACAAATTTATTGAAGTGTGTGTTTTTCCTTGGGTTTTGCTAATTGCCATTTTTAATGTGTATTTTTAAATTAGTCTTTTGTTCAAATCTATGAATCGCTTTTGAAGTTTCACATCACAATAAAAATATTCTATTTAAAAAAATAACTATTATATGACTTAATAAGTTCATTATGTTTAATGGAATTTATTTGTTTATTCTTATGTGAAATTGTACAGGGTGCCTGGTTATATTTTAAACGGTACCCTAGAAGCCTTATTCGATGAGTTATCAAAAAACTCATAATAAAGACTGTAGGGTACGTTTAAAATATAACCAGACATCCTGTACATAAAATCTGTATTAAATATCAGATGTGTTAAAAATAAAAAAAAAAACTACATAGATATACATAAAGGAACAAAAGTGAACCAAACTTAATTTTAGAGAAAAAATTATACATCATATACATTATACCTTCTATCACGAAGAAACCTTTTTTTTGTAAGTTAAGTTTACTGTGTTTACCATTTACGACCAGAAGAGGTTATTTCAAATCCATATTATGTAATTCTGGGATACCTTGTTAGGTACTGGAAGATATTAGGTTGCTAAAAGTACATTTTGTAAGGATATATTAAATATTTATACAGGATGTCCCAAAAATGTGGTATAAGGTGCAGCTGCTGTTTTTTTATTATGGACTATTTTGTTTTATCAAAGAATAAAACATCTGGTTTATATGTAGTTTGGTAAACTGAAGTTTAATACCATAAAAAAGACCATACATAGAACTAAAAAAGGAATTTGTAATTTGTTTTATTTAAAATTTTATTTTTTAAACTTCAATTTACTTGAAACATCTGTATGTTGCCTTTTTTAATCATACCAAATAAGTATAACTGCCTAAAGTCTATGAAAATTAAGATTATTCAAAGTGAAAACTGTATTTTGTAATAAGAAACATTTTTTTCTTGATTTTTTCTTCAGAATAACTTTTTTTTTATAAATTCAATTTTGTCTCTATTTTGTAAGATTTGGAAGTGTTCATGGTTTCTATTGTTCAGAAAGTCAAGAACTACAACATATATAAAATTTAGGGAATTTCCCTCAAGCTAGTTTTATAAGATTTATGTGTAGTCCTAGTAGCCACCTCGCAATACACCCATTCTTATAGGCTTTGTTCAGTATAATTTTTAGAATACCACTAGATTGTGACGTATAAATGACGAACTTAAACATGGAAATTTTTGGACAATATTCAGGTCTCAACTGTCTAGCAGGCGCGTAACTAAGGGGGGCATAGGGGAGGCGATGTCTTTTTTTTTTGATATTGCATGGGCGCCCGCAGAACCATAACTGATGAAAAAAAAAACCAAAAAAAGTCATGCATAGTTCATTTGGTATATAAATGTAATTTATATACGTAATATACAATATTTACATTATCCAAGGGAGGCATTTTGGTGTTCTATTATTATTATTCAATATGAAGAAAGTTTTTTGGTATTCGGGTATGGATTATCCTGGGTAGAAAAAAAGAATATAATATTTCGTTTTGTAATAGTCATTGTGTGTATATAAACATTTTGAGAAAATGTCAAGGGGTTAGATAATATTTTGTGTAACAGATTTCTTGTGGCCTTTTTGCATTTTCGAAGCGATAAATCCAAGATATAGTACTAGGCATTATCGAAAACCACAACTCAATATATAAATTCTGGTTGGAAATTAGTAAACTTGAATTTTGTCCACAAATTTGCGTGTATAACTGCGTCTGTCCAGTAGTTTACTATAGGACATCAGTACTTAAAATTAATTAATTAATGTAGGGGTTATGGGTGGAGGTACTATACATGCTGTTGGTTAGAAACAAAAGTTTAAAAAGCCATATTTATAGGGATATTCCTCTTATTTTGTTAAGGGGAATATGCTCCTTAAGTATTGCATTTAATTTTTAACTAAAATTGGAAATATACCTATTTTATCAATAACGAAGTTTTTTAATAGCATATTATTTCATTTAAAATATCCTTTTACAGCTGATTTTTCGAAAAGCAATTTTTTTACAATACTTTTTCTTCTTTTTAGGTATTTCAAGTGACAGTGTGAGTCCTTTGGACCCTTCATAAAAGAAAATGGCGTGGACTTACGTATCACCAGAATTCAGCAGCAATGGAAACTAATTTCAGCTTGTAACAACTTGAACAATAAAAAAATGTCCAATTTTAAAATTTTTTTATTTAGTGACAAATATAAAACTGATTTTTACGAAAAATATTGCAACACTTTTAAAAAAAAATTAAAGAAGTTCCAGTCAATTTCATAATAATCAAAATGAATAATTATTTCGTTTATATCTCAAAGATTTATGACTACACTTAAATCTAGAAAAATAATTATATTTAGGCTTTTTAGAGATACAGATTTACAGGGATATAGAGAGTTAGAGATTGGTACCATTATGAAATTAGTTACGGGTAGTATTATATATGAATCTTTAAACATATTACGAAAAGTTAAGGTATGAAAGTGGAAATATTTATTTTTCAGTTCCAACTGTTTCTTTTGGTAGTTATATAAACTCTCCAAACGTCAATTTTTAGTGTTTAGACGATAAAATTACTCTGGTATGGATAGGATCAACTGTTCAGTAATTTTATTATTTTGAATGTAATGAAAAAAAATGCACAATACATTTTCTCCTTCCCAATCATACGCAAATTCTCAGTATCTTTGAAATATATAGAGAGTGACAAAATATGTATTTTTATTAAATGAATACCCTGTCTATTTTTTACACCTATGAAAAGCTAAAAATATCTTTCCAAAAAACTTCGTGCCAAATTTTCTGATATACCTACCTATGATATTTAAAAAACTAAAATTAGTACCTGCCTACAAATGGCCACATTATTTTTGAATATATAAATTTCATTCGTAACAGTTACAAATAGATTATTTCTTAAAAGGTCTTCTTTATACAGAGCATGCCACGTAAAAAATTACACCGTATGTAATACTTTTTAGTACGAGAAATAATAAAAATATTAGAGAGGGATCACTTTAAATGGCAATCAATTTCCCTTGTACAGATTGTCACTACAATTTACTGCATATTCAAATAATGTATTAAGCCGTCATTTAGTTTTGTCATACAAGATTCGGACTAAAATTTTACCAGTCTGTCTCTGTTTCTCACTTGAGTTTTATACAATCTTATTTCATTAGGCCGCCATTTTGTTTCGCCATATTCGATTTTTACCAAAATGTTTCCATTCCGTTGAAAACTTAAATTCAACTGGATAAGTATTTTTTAAGCTATGCTGCGTACAGACAGACTGACAGAAGTGGGAAAACATGGGCCCCAAGCACCCTAAAATGCAAAGTTCTACAAAAAAGTCAAAGGGTTAATTTTTCATTTTTTACTCTTGTAAACTGGTCTAAATGCTGCTGGTTGCCCTTCTTCAATAAGGCCTTGTATTTATTTTAAACTTTATAATTAAATGGTAAAAGTATTAAATTTTATTTTTTTATTTTTCTAATGATTTAATAAATCCTATTAGGCATTTTGATAATTTTAACACAGAATAAGTGTGTAATTTATTTTATTTAGACCATATTACCATTTTATTAAAAATCGTCTTAAACAATACATATTAGTAAGTTATTATAAAAACCTATTTTTATTACCAATTCATTACATAAATATAGAAAACAAATGTATTAGAAATTAAAGTAGGAAGTTTCATTTTGAAAAAATATTGAATTCAGAATAAATATAACAAAATTTTGACTAGTACATCTAAAACTAGTCCACTCTAATAAAGATATTTATGCATTTATCACTACAGTACATTGAATTTGTAGACATTAAAGAAAAAAGACTTAAACTCTATCTCAAAATATGGCTTACTAAAGTATTCAACAATTGTCTGTTAAATTTATTAGATTTTAATTTAATGTTGATTCTTTAACAAGGGTTTGCTTAGTGTCCTATTTATTGTCTTTATGTATCTTAAAATAGTTATTTCCTACCTAGAAATACCTGACAGTGCCTTTAAGAATATCATATTCTCTAATGTCTCTAAAATATCTGGAAATACCTCCTACAAGCGCAAAAATATTATTACGCTTTTATAATAGGGTGTAACATTAAAATCTGTTCGGGAAAAGCACAATGTAATATCCACTAAAATGGTCTCCTTTTTTCACTGCACTCACATGTAGCGATTAATTAAAGTCAAATTTAGATCTCTTGAAATCATCACTTATTTGTTAACTTCTGTTTTAGTTTTTTAGAATATTAGTAGGTATTAAGTACAATAATTATTCGATCACCAATTGATGCCAGCAATGCTGCTGTATATTCCCTTTTAAAAGTATAACAAACAAAGTATTAAGGATCTCCAGGCAGACCTTAGAAACTTCAGCTTTTTAATTCTTCATCACCTTTTAATTATTTCCAAAATAATAAAGTATACTTAATTAAGCCAAACAAACGTGTTTTGCTCAACGTCAATAAAATAATTTTAAGGTTAACAGTAACTGTCAAATCGTAATGAAAAACTGGCCTACTTGACGTCAAAAAATACATGCAATTTTCCATTTAAGAAATGGATGCTATTCCAACCTTTGTCAGTTGTTTCGCTAAATCACGTGATTTAGCGATTCGTTAACTAACGAAATGATAAGTGCAAAATCGCACCCCTGAACCTTTGTGTCGGTCCAAAGACTGTAATCGACTTAATACTTCCGTGAGTTATCAGATTTTGACAAAAGGCAACAGTTCACTTTCGGTTAAGATGTCCCTCAGAAGATCTATCTACAATGTAGTTCTATAATGGTCTATTATTTATGGAAGGTTAGGATCTCGGAAAATTTTTTTTCGACATCTGTCAGCTAGATTTTAGCTTTTTTGTAAATCGGTGACGTCAATGCTGTTTTTAGTCACGTGAACAGAAACCCTTTGAATATTAAATTGTAGAAAAACGGTTCAAGTTGTTCTAAATGTAAGGTTTTTTCATTCAATATTAATTTTCATTACGATAATGATAAGGCCCTATTGCAACCCCTTTCAGCAAAAAATTTAAAAATATTTTACAAAAATGTCTCATGACCACTTTAGATATATTTTCTTCTCTCAAGCTTTGAACCCTATACTTTCCCTAAGAACACCGCGAGCCACCCTTAGTGGAAAATTCTGTATCTACATTAAAAATATACATACCAGTTGATCCAGAATAGTATGACGACGAAGGTTGTAACGCCGGCACAACACTGTTCTGAACTGGTGGCCCAGCAGGGCTACGTTGCATAACCCCCGCTCCGGGCAGGTAGTTGGCCGCCTGAAGCGCAGGCTCGTAAGTCATATAAACCTGCTGACCTTGCTGAGATTGCTGCTGATATGCTTGACCTACACCACCCGCCTTTGTACCTGCAACAAAATAGCAAAAAAAACTTTTACTCATAATATTAACAATTACAAAAAGAGGGTCCTTGGATGACTCAGATACTCAACTCAAATGGTCACAACAAACCCAAAAATAAACATTTTTTCCTATAGCTACTTATTTCTAATTTTTACATGCAATGGAAAAGCAAAAAAACAATAAAAATTGAAAAAAATAAAATTTGAACCAACAATATTTTCGTAGAAAGAACCTACATTTTCATTTTAGAATTTGCTTAATAATTCTTTTAGCATGCGTTCATGTTATCAAAATTATTTCAACACATTGGAACTATAAAACTATTTGGGGATGATACAACTATTTTTTATTTTGGAAATAATTTTTCAGAAATTCGATACTACATTGCAGAAGATTTAACAATTATATCCAATTGGCTACAATCTCATAAACTAACTTTAAATTTTGAAAAATCTTCTTTTATGTTTATAAGCAAATATCATATAAGTAATCAAATGGAACCAATTAAATTCAACCAACAAAATATTAATTATAGTAAATGCATTCAATTTTTGGGACTATACATGGATGAAAATTTAAGTTAGCGGAATCATATAGAATACCTTAGAAAAAGTATATCTCCTCTAGTAGGAATTCTATATAAAATTCGTTGTAATATACCATTAAAATTTATAAAAAATATTTATTTTGCATTAATATATTCAAAATGGCAATATTTGATTTCAGTTTGGGGATCTGCTAATTTAAAAACATTGAAACCTTTATGTTGTTTACAAAATAAAATTATTAAATGTATACATAAACTTCCTTTCCTAGAACCGATAATAAATTTATATACAAAATTTGGCTATTTAGATACTAACCATATTTATAAGTTAAAAACATGCATTTTCATCCATTCAATACTTACAAATGATAAATTGTCCAATATAGATTTAGAAAAAAGACATACTATACATAATCATGACACACGATAAACAGATTTATTAAATACAACTGATATTCGAAGAAATTTTGCAACAAAATCTTTATTATATGGTGGTATATTAATATATAATCAATTACCAACACATTTACGCAGAATAAAAACTTTCATAAAATTTAAAAAGGAAGTTAAAAAACATTTTTTATCGAAACGTGATTTATGGAAAAAATAATTTTGACTGTGTTAATATTATTTTTTTTGTTCTTTAATTATTATTTACTTTGTTATTTAATATTATTCTTAATTGTTAGTTTGTTATAATATTATTATTGTAAGAATTGCCTGTAATGAACTTATACAGTTGGTTGGGAATGTTGAAAATAAATAAATAAACAACCTGTAATTCATTACAAGACTGCAAACGTTATTATGGAACACTGTAAAATGTCTATGTTTCCTGTTTAAACATTTTATTTTGCAGTCTTTCATCGTGTTAATAGTTTATGTTTTAAAGAGTTTTTTTAAAAATCAATTATATAATTGTCCACGTTATACTATAAATACCATTATATAAAAATAAAAATACAAAACTTAATAAACATTTACATTAAAACATAGCTGTGTGTATATTTGTATATATAAAAATAATTTGCCTGACAAAGCAAAAATGAACATATAAAACTTAATGATTTACTAATATTAAATAGAAATAATTATAGTTCACAGTTCTATTCTTTTACAAGGCTACAGATAATTTGCACCAATGTATTACTGCTCATTACTATTTGTAATAATCTAAAATTAATAGTAAAGATTGTCTTCTGGATTTTGTACTTCGTTTTCTAGGAGTACCGACATCTTTTGTTATTTGGTCACTACCTTTTTTTTCAATATTAGTCACTGGTACCTGTTCAGCTTTTTCCAATTTATATGTGGTTTCTGAATTAGTATTGAGAGCTGTATTTTTATCTAAAGCTTTACATGCATGATTGAACTCAATGCCTCGATTCCTTGCAGCGAACAGTGTAGGAAGCCCTGTTGGATTGCCTTTCTTTCTGTTTCTGGTATTTCATTATCCTCATTCGTAGTTTTTCAGATTGGCCGATATACAAAAACGTATACTACTTTTATTCCGAACACAGCTTACAGGTAAAGACTGGTTAAAGCTAACAAAGGTAACTAAAGTAACATAAAACCTGTCACTGTTAAGTTCAAAATCTCAAACTAAACTGAATCAAAAGGATGGAAAGACCTAGAAAATTCTAGAATAATATAAATACTACAGGGTGGAAAGAATTAAGCCTAATAGAACATTCAGGAAGGATTTTTGTTATAAACTCTGTCGTAACATGGCAAAGTGCATTCTAAAAGAGAAAAGTTTGGATTTTATTCAAAATTAAAAGCCCCTGTAGCTAGAAGAATACAATACTTTGTGCCCATGATCATAAGAACCTTTGAATTAAGACCACATGAGAAATAAATCCTGGTTTATTTTCAATAAAAAAAATACTAAAGTAATGTGGTGTCCAGTGGCTAATTATCGCCTATTTTCGGAATAATTTATTAATGGCTCACCGATCTTCGTGTTCAAAGGTGCATAATTTTAAAAATAATCTTTTAAAGTTTCATTTGTTTACTTCACTTTAATCATTGGCATATTGCTAAGAAACCAATTTCTCAAAATTTTAATATTTGCCTTTGTTTTAAAGATATCGTTTATTTTACATAACCATAATAATTTTTTCAACTTTTTCATTCTAAACCGTCCTGAATTGTTCTTACCGGTAAATTTTATTAACAATTGTCATACCTTTCAGTAGGCACATTTATTGTGATTAAAAATATCAAATACCTCAGTTATATTGTGTACAGTGGCGTGCTAATAATAGAAATTAATAATTGTTAATGTTATTGAAACTTAAAATATTTATTCCGAGCCGATTCCTGTGTGGTCAGAGAAAAACCTTATCACTTGCTGACTTAATTTATAGCTTTAGCCCCCAAAGAGTTTCAAAAGAGCCATGTTTTCCTTGTGACAGCGCTAACCAGGTGGTCTCTACTAAAATTGTCCTATCGTAATAAATTAGGTTTAACTGCATTTCACCGCAGAAAAAACAATTAGGTAACAAAGTAACTAGCGTACCTAGGTACTTTGTCACCCAATTCATCCTTTTTCGTTTTTGGCAAAAGTCGTAAACATTTTGCTCTTTTTCTTGCTCAAACAAAACAAAATAATAATTTAAATGCCAACAGATAACTAAACTAAGTACACATAAGTTAATGCTTTTTTTATTTTATTTTCCATTCTTAAGCCTCATCCGAGAGCCGCACAACAAAAACCGTATTCTACTTATTTTTCTTTTAATTTCGCCTACCAATATCTATTTATTTTTTTTCTTTGCATCCATTAGAACTCATTCGAATGTGCCATGGAAAAAATAAGTTACTAACGCTTCCATAGCAACGGATAAACAAACAAATAAACTTTGACAATTAAAGGGTTAATTCATGACGTGTTCCTTTTGATTTCTTTAATTATTCTGAATTGTGATAATGCCTCGATTAACTGAAAATGAAAGGTATAATTGTAGTCGTCTTTTAAACGAAGGGTTACCCAAAAGAGATGTAGCGCGAATATATTCGGTAAGCTGCAGCATTATAAATTACCTGAAACAGCGTTTTCGCCTGAACGGTCATGTCCACTATGTGCACAGAGGTGGAGCTCCTAGAAAAATTGAGGCACGAGCAGCAGGATTTCTATTAAGAGAGGTTCACAATCACCAAACTTCTTGCTCTTGAATTTTAAAAGATAGCCTAAGAAGACAAACTGGTATAGTGGCCCCTAACAGTACCATTAGAAGAATGCTAAATCGAAACAATTTAAAGTCAATTGCTTGTTGGATTTAATTATCTGTTGACATTAAAAAATTGTTCTTTTTTTGGTTTTGGAGCAAGAAGGCGAGCAAAATGTGTGCGCCTTTTGCCAAATCATAGGAGACACCGAGTCGAATGGGCCACCGATAAATTGGCTTGGCAAGACGAGTGGCGGAACTTTATTTTAGAAAAATGGCCATCCAACAGACAGTCGCAGCTGCCCTATTACTCGATGACACAAATTAGATTTACAATATTAACAAATATCGGTGAAACGAGTTACACTAAAACACTATAAAAAAAAATACAAATAAGCACGAGAGCAATGTTCAGCAAACAGTTCTTCCTAACCATTCTCTCAAAAAGTCTCAAGTTGTTAGCACATATATCAAGATTATCGTCTAGCTGAGAAACATAATTATAAGATCGTGTACATCTAATCAGAGGAGAATTTGAAAAATAGTTAGAATGAAACATTTTAATATCAAAGAGTCGCCTATTGCGAAGTACATAAGAATTTGCGTTAAAGAAAATATAGCTTATACAATATTGAGAATCAACAAGATTATTAATGACTTTATATAAAAACAAAACATCAAAATATTCCCTTCGAGATTCTAGGGTTTGCAGCTTGTAAAATAATAAATTATCTATGTAAGGTGAAAAGTGTCTCTGTCTGTTAAAACGCAAATTTAGAGCCTTGATAAATTTTTTCTGTACACATTCAATCCTATTTATATATTTGTGTTATAATGGATTCCAAACTGTAGATGAGTACTCCAAAATAGGTCTGACTATGGCATTATACAAATTAATCAAAGACCGCATGTTATTAAAACCCTTAGTCATCCTCAATATGAAACCTAAATTTCTTTGTGCGTTGAACAATAGTTTCTATATGAGTCTCAAACAACAATTTGGAGTCCAAAATTACTCCCAAGTCTTTCACCGTATCAACAAATTTTAATTTGACATTATTCAAAAAAATATCCAACGTGAAATCTAATTGAGCAACTTATTTAAAAAACAAAATAGCATAACATTTATCGAGATTGACGTGCAGCCTATTCAAAGTACAAAAATCCCAGAAATTAGCTATATTCCTCTGCAGTTGAAGAATGTCATTTTGATTTTTAATAGTTGTAAATATTTTAAGATCGTCTGCATATAGATAATAACCAGGGTTAGTAAAACATTCTTGAGGCACCCCCGATGTTACATATATGGACTCAGATTTTGCATTGTTAAGAGCTACGAATTGGCTTCTACCGTCTAAATAACTTTGAAGGAGCTGAAGAAGTGCCCCGTGCACACCGAAAGTGCCAAGCTTTCTTATCAATGTCGGGTGATGAACTTTTGTCAAATGCCTTGGAGAAATCGGTGTACACGGCGCAGGTATCCAAACCCTTCTTCATACTTTCGCAAACACTTTGAGTGAACGGTACCAAGTTTGTTAGAACAGAACGTTTTTTTACAGAAACCATGCTGGTTACAGTCCAAGACATACTTAACCTCAAAAAAAAGTTGTTTTAAAATTACTGACTCAAAAACTTTTGAAAAATGATTCAGTAGTGATATGGGGCGGTAATTAGCGATGTTCGTTCTGTCCCCAGATTTAAAGATAGGCTCAACTTGGGCGATTTTCCATTATTTGGGGAATACCCCATATGAGATACATTTATTAAATATGACGTGAAGAGGCTGAGATAAACTTGGGCATGATTTCAAAAAAATTGTGGGTAATCCTTCAGGACCTGGCCCTTTGTTAGGATTAAGATTCTTTAGACATTCTTTAATCGTATCTTCCGTTATGTGATTTAAGGTGAAAGTATGCTGAGAAGCCTTAGAGTTTACAAGGGAAGGTGTATGAGCGGGCTCAAATACATCTCCAAAATATTTCGAAAAAAGTTCACAAATATCCTTATTATTAGTCGCATTCAAGTCATTTAGATACATTTTAGTGGGTAGAGATTTATTATATTTTCTGTTCTTTACGAAAGACCAGAAGGATTTTGTGTTTTTATTAATATTATCCTCGGTCGTTGTTATGTAGTTTTTATAGTCATTTTTTATACTAGTCCTTACACTTTTCTTAAATCTGAAAATAAACTGTAATTATTGCGGCCACCATAAACCTTCCATTTTCTATGAGCAGTATTTTTTAATTTAATAAGAGCTATTGTGGATCTGGAAAACCAGAGTGGGTGTTTGGATTTTGAGATTTTAACCTTTGGTATATATTTATCTATTAGGTTGTTTAAAATGTTGTAGAAAGTGGTTAAATCATCATTGGGATCTTTAGATTTGAAAATATCAACCCAATTGTATTGGTTGATTTTGTTATTTAAGCTAGAAAAATCTGCATCACAAAACCTGATTTTGGTATACGAATTACAGTGCAAATTCTTAACACAGTCTAACTTAATTATAATATCCAAAGACGGCTGGTGACCATCCTCAACTACCAGAGGAGTACAGCACTTCTCAACATTCATAAACAAAGAGTTTGATATAACAAGGTCCAAAACTTTATTGTGATTTAAAACATGGTTGAATTGTTTTAGATTATTTAGGAAAAATATATCACAGAAGTATTGACTACAAGCATCTGTCGCGTCACGGGGACGCAAATCATTATTGTCACTGTATTTTAACCAGTTTAGATTTGGTAAATTAAGATCACCTATCACAAGAAAATGGTTATCTGGATTTTTAGACAATATATCCTCCAGTTTAGATAAGAAAGCTATATAGTTATTCAGAGTGGCATGAGGAGGAATGTAAACGGTACAGATATATAATTTCTTACCTCCCCTCAGCGCGACAGATACCCATAAATCCTCAACTATGCAGTTCACATTGCACCACTTCGAAATAGGCTCAGCCGAAAAGTTTATGTAGATCACGGTCAACACACCACCGCCATCACTTTTACCACTTATCACATAGTCCTTGTCAAGTCGAAAGACATTATATTGTGGGGGAAATAATTCCGATGAAGAAATGTAACTCTTCAACCAAGTTTTGGTAATACAGATACAGTCGCAGTCAACTGAGCTCACAGATTGAAACAAATCTACACATTTAGTCCTGAGACCTCTTGTATTCTGAAGGTAAACATGGAAGTTATCTATTAAAGCCATATCTAGTCCATATCACCGCATTAATTGCAAATAATTGTGAGAAAAAACTAGGAATAAAGTCTGGCGAGTATACTCTCGTTTTCAATGTACACTGCACGGGAGGTATCATCCTTTTTGACGAATATTTTCATATTTTTAATCCAGCAGAATTGGTAATTTGATTTATGGCAAAACTCCCTGGATTTCTTGTGTAATAGTTTATAGAAAGGTGACAAATGTTCATTTACAAAAATTTTTGTGTCCTTAGTGAAACCTAGATCTTTAGCATTCAAACCAATTATTTCTTTTGTGACGAAACGCGGTTTAATCTCATACACTCCGATGGTAGGGTGTTAGTGTGGAGGCAACCTGGGGAGCGATTTGAAGAGAACATGGATCCTCTGGAAGCCTTTGGAGGAGGGTTAAATGTTTGGGCCGGAGTGAAGTATAACGGCAGTTCCGAATTGTACATTTCGCGGGGTACCGTTAACGCCGTCATTTATCGGAACAACATAATAAATGATATTGTAATTCCATATGCAGAAAATTTTGGGGAGCATTTCATCATGGTTGTCGGTAATGCCAGACCACACAGAGCATTGTTTAGGAGTTTTTAGGAGATTATAACATACAACATTTACACCTACCTCCAAAATCTCCCGATCTTAATATAATTGAGCATGTGTGGTCTCGGCTTAAGTCACTGGTACGATCACGCGAAAATGTTCCCCAAACGCTGGACGAGTTGGACCTTGTCATAGAAGAAGAATGGCAAAATATCGCTCAGGAGTCTATTAACCTCTTAGTTGACACCATGCCACGGCGATGCCAAGAGGTTGTGAATATGAGTAGAGGGCCTACCCGCTATTAATTAAATAACTTTAATTGTCAGTAGTTTTTTCTAATCATTTTTTTAATTTTACATACCTTTTAGTTTACTTTGTTGTTGTTTAATTTTCGTTTGTTAAGTTTTTTAGTTCACTTATTTTGATTCTTTTTACTTAAGTATCTACCTAACTTTTGTTTGTTTATTTAATTTAATAAAAAATGAATATGTATTTAGGAACACTTTTTTGGTTTTGTCGTGTGTTTTGTTTTATGTTAACTTAAAAAAGGATTTACTTTTTCATATAATTTTTTGTTTGGCAGAGAATGTAATTTACCATCATTAACTTTATTTCTTGATACTGCTGTCATAGTAGAAGAATTTTTACTTGAAATAACTTTAAAAATAAAGCTACAAAGAAAATCAGCAGGTGATACAAAATTCGGTTTTTCTCTGATCACACCGGAATCGGCTCGGAATATTTTAATTTTCACAGTGACATTAATAATCATTAATTTCTATTGCTAATAAAATTTACCGGTAAGAACAATTCAGGTTGGTTTAGAACGAAAAAGTTGAAAAAATTATTATGGTTATATAAAATAAACGATATTTTTAAAACAAAGGTAAATGTTAAAATTTTAACAACATGTCAATGATTAAAGTGAAATAAATAAATGAAACTTTAACAGATTATTTTTTAAATTATGCACCTTTGAACGTGAAGATCAGTGAGCCATTAATAAATTATTCCGAAAATAGGCGATAATTAGTACGCCACTGGAAACCACATTACTTTAGTATTATTTTTTATTGAAAATAAACCAGGATATCGTAGGGTATATCAAACAGCAGCAAAAGATGCAAGATGTAATGTACAGGATGGTTTAGGGGCTTAAAAGTTAAAAAAATTGGAGATTATGGAAAAAAATCGATATTTTTAAAACTACAAATTTTGAGAAATTACTTTTTTTTGCAGAAAATCATTGATTGCACATAGAAATAGAATTTAAAAAAGTTTCTCGGAAAGTTACACACATTCAAAATTGAGATAAAGATCATGGACTTTTTTAACACCCTATATAAAAAAAAATTGACAGTTAAACAAATTTTAAAATAACAACTTTTTTCACAAAAAGTCACCCTGTCAGCCCATGAAAACCGGAGGGCGCTATTTGGTCTGGTTCCAAAAATATCGAGCTTGAAAGTTAGTTGAAATTTTCCTTGCTTGGAATTGTCCAGCAGTTTATCTTTTCAACTTCATTGTCTATTATATATCGTCTTTCAGCTGTAGTGACTTCTTCACCTCATTCATACACATATTAGTAAAAGGCAAATGTGACTATTTCCCTGTCTTATTTCATAGTATATCTAGTCTTGTTATTTGAAGTAAGCTATAATTGATACAATTTTATAATCTATTCCATTTTCCTTAGCAGTTTCAAAATATCTATCTCATACTCTACTATTATGTGGGATTTAAAAAATATAACATAATACTCGAAGTATCTAGCCAAATCCGAATATTGCATCGCTATTTTGCTAGAAGCGTTGTTGTTTTTCACTTATTCCCCTCTTGATTGGTACGGTTTCAACAGATAGAATTTAAAACTTTTCATGTCATTCATTATTAGCACAAGTCGATAATAATTAATTATTGTCTTAGATAAATAATTCACTTACCAATGGCACTGATTGGCTGACTGCTAGGTTTTACACTGGCTGACATCAGACTGTTGCTAGTCGAACTAATTAACACAGTCGTAGGGTTACTTAGAGCCTGGTTCTGTCCAAATGGTCCGGCGGCCGATAATCTAAAACTATTCATTGAGGGGTACAATTCGGGCGGCGCTTGAGCAGTAGGGGGTGGATGAGGAGCGGTCGGTAAATACACCTAAAAAGAGTAATTTATTGACATACAACTCAAACACTTATTTACTTATTTGTTCTCGTGGTTGCTTTATTCAAAACCGATGGTAAATAAGGTTTGAAAAGGTAAAAAATACAATAACAGAGGACCATCAAAAATCATCAGAATTATACCCTGTAATTTTTTATTTATTTATTTAATTATTTTTTTTAATTTAGTGACAACTATATATATATATATATATATATATATATATATATATATATATATATATATATATATATATATATATACTTATATATTTATATATATATATATATATATATATATATATATATATATATATATATATATATAAAAATCAATAAAAATGCGCTTTCACACACCTTTATCAAAAGTTCTTGGCCGGAAAAGATATATGTAGATAGCAGAAATATATAATTTCTGCAGGTGCAAAACGGCCTACAAGAAGAATTGCTTTCGATTATGTCACAGGGTACCCTCCTGCGATCATGATTTCTGGGCCTTTACCCTCATCAGGCAGGCTTGTACCCAGGGAGATCTGAAATAACAGATTGCTCGATATGACAAAATCGAAAACTAAACGTCTATCATACTGAAACAGCACTACATGCTAAGTATAACACTTAGCGCCACCTATTGGGGCTCCGGTGGTTTTCGGCTGCAAAACCCATAGGAATTTGGCAAAGTATGCACTAGCACCATCATACGGAGAGTAGAAACTAAAATCAATAAAAATGCGCTTTCACACACCTTTATCAAAAGTTCTTGGCCGGAAAAGATATATGTAGATAGCAGAAATATATAATTTCTGCAGGTGCAAAACGGCCTACAAGAAGAATTGCTTTCGATTATGTCACAGGGTACCCTCCTGCGATCATGATTTCTGGGCCTTTACCCTCATCAGGCAGGCTTGTACCCAGGGAGATCTGAAATAACAGATTGCTCGATATGACAAAATCGAAAACTAAACGTCTATCATACTGAAACAGTACTACATGCTAAGTATAACACTTAGCGCCACCTATTGGGGCTCCGGTGGTTTCAAGTCAAGTCAAGTCAAGTCAAAATCACTTTAATCAAAAAATTACATAGTACAATAAATGGAATACATAATTGAATGATGTGGCGTCAATAATAAAATAGTTGTTTAAAAAAAAGAAAACAGACTAACTATACAAAATACAAATTAATTAATACATAGGTAAATCAAATGCATATTACAACATTTTTTAATAAATACATATACATACATATAGACACATACCTATCCTAAAAATTCATTTATTGAATATGGTTCCACTTCCACAATCAGTTTAAATATACAATTTTTAAATGATCTAAAGTTTGTTTCCAACTTAATGTGGTTTGGTAACCTATTAAAAAATTTTATGCACGCATATGCAGTGCCCCTTTCAGTCGCACTGAGTCTGTGAATTGGGAAATTGAGACCTATATTCCTAGTATTGAATTGATGTTGTGTTTCAAGATCAGAAAATTTATACCTGTTTTTATGAAAGAAGATCAAGCATTCATATATATATAGTCCTGGAACTGTTAGTATATTAAGCGCCTTAAATCTTCCCCTACAAGTCTCCCTACACTTAAGACCCAGAACAATACGTATTGCTCTTTTCTGTACAATAAAAGTACGCTCTGCATCGGAGCTCCCTCCCCAAAATATGACTCCAAATCTAAGCAAAGAATGAACATTTGCAAAATATACAGTTCTTAGGGTATTTGCATCAAGGTATTTAGACATTACTCTTAGGGAGTAGCAGGCACAATTTAGTTTCTTGCAAATATTTGAAACCTGTTCGACCCAATCCAAGTTTTGATCTATAACTATGCCTAAGAATTTTGTACTCTCGGCTAGAGTCACCCTGTCATCACCGAGTTCCGCGTCCTGTGGAAAGTCACCATTCCTCTGTTTGGTTCTGAAACATACAAAGTTTGTTTTTTGGGCATTGAGGTGTAATCTGTTCTTTATAAACCATTTTTGTGCAATTGTAAGATGATCGGTAGCAATATTAAGAAGCTCAGACATAGTTGAACCGATAGTTAAGATGTTTGTGTCATCAGCAAAGTTTACCAAGTAGGAGTCTTGACAAACAATTTCCAAAGCCAAGTCGTTTACATAAAAAATGAATAGTAGGGGGCCCATGACACTACCTTGTGGAATACCTAGCTGGAGATAACCGTCTTCTGAAAAGTGTTGTCTGCCATTTCTCCCAACTACCACCTTCTGCCTTCGATTCATCAAGTATGATCGGATCCAACTCAATGCTGGTCCCCGCACACCATATCGCTCTAGTTTCTCAAGTAAAATCTGGTGGTTCAGGCTATCAAATGCCTTGGATAGATCAAGAAATGCACCCATGGATACAGAACCCTCTTCAAAGCCACTAATGATCTTGTCTACAAAGTCGTAAACAGCCGTCTCCACAGATTTCCCCTTCAGGTAGCCATGTTGTGAATCACTTAGTAGTTTTTCAGTGTAAAAATATCGTAATAGTCTACCACACATAGCCACCTCAAAGATTTTTGAAAATGTGGGTATCAGACTGATAGGTCGATAATTTTCAAGAGCTGTGAAGTCACCCTTTTTATGTAGGGGTTTAACTAAAGCCAACTTAAGGTTGTCCGGAAAAATACCATATTTAAATGAGTTATTAATTATATGGCAGAGGGGGATTGCAAACTCTTCGGCACACTTTTTGACAATGTTAGAGGAAAGCTCATCATAACCTGCAGACATATTGTTTTTAAGTTTAGTGATTATGTTCAGAACCTCATGGATAGTGACTGGGGTCAAAAAGAAAGACTCACTATTTACCGGAATATCACATGAGAAGGGACCTGCAGGGGGAAAATCTCTCACCAGGCTCGGAGCTGCTTGGATGATAAAGTTGTTGAAGTTATTGGCAATGGTCTTTGGGTCACCAGGAATCTGGCATTCCCCAGGGCCCTTGTTGCTACCTGATATTTCTCTCACTATCTGCCAAACACATTTAGATTTATTATCACTGTTATTTATGCGATTTTCAATTTGAGTTTTTCTTGCTTGAGTAATAAGATGATTATAATGACGCTTTTTTTCTCTATATGCCTCGTGAAAACCCTCTCCCCCCCTATCAAGCACCAACAACACATCCAATTCCCTCTTACATGACTCGATTTCATGCCGATGTGGAACTCTTTTTGATGATGTATTTACTGATTTCAATGGAAAACAGTGATTAAAAATTGGAGACAGAATACCCATAAAAATATTCCACTGGGTGTCGACCAAAAATTCTGGCACCTGAAAAACATCCTCCCAGTTTTCTTCTGCTACCATTTGCTTAAAGTATTCTTTATTATGAGCATTAAAAATACGTCTTTTGATCTTAATATTATAAATGTTGCCAAATTCAAGTTTAAAACAGATTTTTTGGGCAGTATGATCAGATATATGGGTATGTAGTACCTCTGACCTGAAATTGTCACAGTTAGTGTAAATGTTGTCAATGCAACTTCTAGTGGTTCTGCATATTCGCGTAGCATTTAAAATGGATGGACAAACATTAAACGATTGTAACATAGAGAGAAAATCACAAACATTTTTATTATTACTATTCTTAATATCTAAATTAAAATCCCCAGCAATAAAAATCAAACAATTTTCATTAAAAATCTTATTCAATATTGTCTCCAATTTACCTATTAGATCTGTTGCTGGAGCAGTGGGAGACCTATATACACTTAAAATTATTATATTATTACTACCTAGTTGTACTTCTATGGCTGCACATTCAAATATCTCATCTTCAGAAAATCCAACAATGTCATGTCTGACCTTCCAGTGCTCTCTGTCCTCAATGAAAACTGCCACACCCCCATGGGCTCCCTCCTCTCTGCAATGGGATGATGCGAGCTTGTAGCCCTGCAGACTGTAGTTGGGAAGTTGATTTGGACCCTTCCAATGTTCGCTTACACAGATGGCAAGACAGTTCTCATGTTCATTTACTAATTCCTGGAGTGCATCATGGGAATTTCCAATGGACTGTAGGTTTTGGTGTATAATGGAAACTTCTCTATGTGTGCTTCTGTTTCCTGGTGAAGCACCATTTAACCTCTCTTCAGAGGCATTGTCCGTTTGAGGTTTAAAAACTTGTTTATAAGGATGCCTTTAGGCCAGAAATTAGCATTTAATATTTTCTCTTCCTCTTCCTTAGGTATGCCAATTTTAAATGAGCTGATTATGTTTTGTCTTTTTGTGTTTCCGGCTGCAAACCCATAGGAATTTGGCAAAGTATGCACTAGCACCATCATACGGAGAGTAGATACTAAAATCAATAAAAATGCGCTTTCACACACCTTTATCAAAAGTTCTTGGCCGGAAAAGATATATGTAGATAGCAGAAATATATAATTTCTGCAGGTGCAAAATGGCCTACAAGAAGAATTGCTTTCGATTATGTCACAGGGTACCCTCCTGAGATCATGATTTCTGGGCCTTTACCCTCATCAGGCAGGCTTGTACCC
The DNA here is from genome assembly GCA_030620095.1 of Kuschelorhynchus macadamiae. Taxonomy (NCBI): domain Eukaryota; kingdom Metazoa; phylum Arthropoda; class Insecta; order Coleoptera; family Curculionidae; genus Kuschelorhynchus; species Kuschelorhynchus macadamiae. The sequence continues at coordinate 30,315 of JAUTXW010003663.1, read as the reverse complement.
AGGGAGATCTGAAATAACAGATTGCTCGATATGATGAGGGTAAAGGCCCAGAAATCATGATCGCAGGAGGGTACCCTGTGACATAATCGAAAGCAATTCTTCTTGTAGGCCGTTTTGCACCTGCAGAAATTATATATTTCTGCTATCTACATATATATTTTCCGGCCAAGAACTTTTGATAAAGGTGTGTGAAAGCGCATTTTTATTGATTTTAGTATCTACTCTCCGTATGATGGTGCTAGTGCATACTTTGCCAAATTTCTATGGGTTTGCAGCCGGAAACCACCGCAGCCACAATAGGTGGCGCTAAGTGTTATACTTAGCATGTAGTACTGTTTCAGTATGATAGACGTTTAGTTTTCGATTTTGTCATATCGAGCAATCTGTTATTTCAGATCTCCCTGGGTACAAGCCTGCCTGATGAGGGTAAAGGCCCAGAAATCATGATCGCAGGAGGGTACCCTGTGACATAATCGAAAGCAATTCTTCTTGTAGGCCGTTTTGCACCTGCAGAAATTTATTTATTTATTTATTTATTTGCAAATTGTATGGGTACATCCCATTTTATTACAAAAGTACTATGTATCTATGTTTACTTAGAAACTATTTGAGACCTATTTAAACAGAAAGTCCGCATTATGTGGCGATGAGCAAATCACATCACAGTGACATACTCAAAATATGTAACGCTTTTCTTTTTACATAATTCAAGCCAGATGAAAAAAAGTCAAGCTCTTCATGCTGATTCGCAAATCTCATTGCCCTTGTAATAGGTGAATGGAAACCAAAATTGGTATTATGGTGTTCAATATAAAAAAGTTCAGTTCTTCTAAGCGATCTATATGGTACATGCAAGTTAATCAGCCGTAGAAGAGCTGGACATCTCACCCGGTCGTTTAAGAGGTTAAACAATAGGCTCACATCGTTAACAGTTCTTCTGTTGGTTAATTCATCTAACTTAAGGATACTACGGATGTGTTCATAATTATGATCAACAATGATAATATTTAATTTATAGGCACATAGCCTGAGAAATCTGTTTTGAACTTTTTCTATACTATACTTATAAACTTCATAATTTGGCGACCATATCACAGAGGCATATTCTAGTACAGATCTTACTAGAGTACAATAAATTAGTCTTAATGAATTAACAGATAAATCTCCGCTGGTTCTCTGGATAAAACCTATCAATTTGCTTGATTTAGCAGTCACTGAATTAATATAGTCACTAAATGAGAGACGATAATCAAAAATCACTCCAAGGTCTTTCACTGTGTTAACTCTATCCAGAGGCGCACCAGCAACATTATAATATGTATTGAATTTTAATCGTCCTTTAAAAAAGCTAATGTAACTACATTTACCAGTGTTAAGAGCTAGTCCGTTTACTCTCGACCACTCCACAAATCGGTCCAGGTCCGACTGTAAGGCATCCGAATCGACAGTGGAACATCAAAAAATCAGAAAGCAGTATAGAATTATAAACGTCATTAACAAAAAGGTTAAACAATAAGGGAGAGCAGTGTGTGCCTTGAGGCACCCCCGAGACGGCTGCGATTGGGTTAGACCTGAAGCCACTAACTCTGACCCTGTACGTCCGCCCTTGCAAATAACTCCCGATCCATTGAACAAGATGTTCACCGAAACCCAAAGCTGAAATATTAGCCAATAGTAGCTTGTGAATAACTCTGTCGAACGCCTTGGAGAAATCCGTGTAGATAGAATCTACCTGAACATTCCTCTCCAAGGTGCTCAGCAGACGCGACTGATAGACAGCCAAATTGGTGACCGTAGATCTGCCCAACACAAAACCATGTTGGTAAATTAAGATTAATTCTCTACATAACCACGAAAGCTGCCCATACATGAGTGCATCAAATAACTTAGGAATACTAGATTGGATACAGACACTACGATAATTCTTAATAGATTCCTTATCACCGGTTTTGTGGACCAGAAAACCCTCTTTAAATGTATCCGGGAATTGACCCCACTTTAATGAAACATTAAAAAGCATAGTGAGAGCCTGAGACAAGGTGCAGACGCAACGTTTCAGCAGATAGTTCGGAATCCCATCCGTTCCCGAAGATAATTTATCAGGCAATCCATTGATCTGCTCAAAAATCTCAGATACTGAAAACAATCGATAGTTTATGTTAACATGAGGATTTGATATATAATCGGGTACAGGAGTGTTCTGGTTAGCAAAAACAGTTGAGAAATATGCTGCAAAAGCATTAGCTATGTCTACACCCCCTGAAATCCTCACATCATCCAAAAACATTGTAGATGGCAAACTAAATGATGAACGATTTTGATTTACAAATGACCAGAAATTGCGCGATTGGTATTTATGTCAGCATCAACTCTCGCAAGATGTTGGGCATAACAAGAGTAGTGAGGTTTTTACATGTTGTTCTTAACTCGGAAAAGTGTAAATAATGGTGGTATAAGCCTGATTTTTTATATAATTTATGTACCCTCTTTTTATCAACAATGCATTTTTTTAACTCTGTAGAGTACCACTTTGGAAAATTGCTTGAAACAAATCGTCTGCGCGGTACAAACAATTGGATCCCTTGATTAACAATGTCGTAAAAGGTGTTTGTCGCGGCATTGGCATCAGAAGAGTGATTTATCATACCATCCCAATCCACCGATGCAAAGAAACCATTTAAACCTATAAAATCAGCTTGCCTAAAGTCCCAGTACTCTTCATCCTGCTTCAATATATTATTACAAGGAACAATTTCTATAACAAATTCATAGGCAGAATGATGAAGACTATCTGGGAGTACAGCATCTACTGATGTACGCACATCTAAAGATTCAAAACTGCTAAAAATTAAATCAAGGTATACATTACGTTTGTTAGGTATGGTGCCATTTTGGAATAAATTAAGGAACCCAAATGATTCACTTACGTGGACAGCCGAAGAGCCCACTGGACAATTAACTAGAGTCCCTAAGTTATCGTTATACCATGTGGCTTCTGGTAGATTGTAATCTCCGAAAACGAGCAGCTTAGTGTCTGGATATTCCTGACGCAACGACTCCACAGTTGTGCAGTGTGCTACGTATTTACCAACATCACTACTGGGAGGTATATACAAGCCTCCAATAATGATGTCCTTAAACCTACATTTAACTAATACAAAAATTTGCTCAACTGAGGGGTTATCATTATGAATTAAGTTCGAATTTAAATTTGCACGAACTGCAATTAGGACACCACCACCACGTTTTTTCTCACTAGATTCCGCTGATCTGTCTCTTCGGTAGATATTATATCCGTCAATCTGCATCTCCGAATCACCAACATCGCCATCCAACCATGACTCCACAATTATTATGATCTCGTATCCAGAATTCAGAACTGCTGTTTTAAAAGCATTTAATTTAGTCTTCATGCCTCCCACATTTTGACAGTATATATTCAATGGAATGTACCTTGCATGTCAGTTTATGGCACCACCCACTAAAATATTGCTATCATTACTGTTGTTATTCATTGTGACAATGCACGGAATCCCCCGTTTGAACCTTACAGCTAGATTCTGTTCTCCATTTTCCTTTCTTCTATCCATTTCTTTATATAAATTCTTTACTTGATCTCGCTGAAGTTGAGTAAGATCGTTCTTTAGCTTTATGTTACAGCGGTTAAGTTTGTGTTTATTTCTTAAGCAGTTTTTAGCTAATTCTGTGTTAGCAAAGGTTATTTTTAAAGGCCTCGGTTTATCTGATATGCGCCCAATCCTTGATGCTCTAAAATCCACATCTGTATTTAAATCCATTTTTCCAAGTACACTCACAAAGCGGGCTTTATCATGGTCAATCCTTTCTGCAGAAAGCTGTGATGTGCTCTCTTGAATGTTATATGCAATAACGTTTTTAGCTCTTAACTGCCTTTTATAGGTTTCATGTATAATGACCTCCTGACTGCAGAGTGGAGTGGGGGTCATAGTGGATGACAGGGGGGAGGACTGTTATTAGTAGACAGTTGATTTTGAATTTCCATAATTTCCTTTTCAAGTTTATCGATTTTTTGTTGTTCAGTATTTCTTAATTCAGTCAGGAGCCTATCAGTCTTTTGTTGTTGATCTAAAAGCAGTGTTAATACCTGGGAAATGAGGGAAACCACATCATTAATGGTCGCACTACCTGCAGTTTCCAAATTGTTAATTTGACTCCGTAATACAGATTCCTGTGTGATGTTCTGAGTGGGATGAGTAGGGAGAGGGGTTGCACGATCTTTTCGTTTGCCTCCACTAGAAGTGGGATTATTCGAGGTAGTTGAGTTATCTGACGTGCTTCCGAACGATATACGTTTACCGCTGCAGCTCTTGCAAGACCAGTCATGGGAACCATTCTTCTTACATTGGGAGTAGTTTTTGTCAAATTCAGAATTCGACAAACCTGAACATCCCTTATGAAACCAGGCACAACGAGTGCACTCAATCACATGTTGGTTTGATCTGATAATTTTTTTGCAAACAGCACAATTCTCTTGAGCATACATTTAGAACGCGAAAATTTGAAAAGTTTTGTCGTTTATGGACACCTTTATTGACGAAACAACGTAACAGCTGAATCAGTACTTTGGAGGTTAGAACAAAGTCGTAATCGGTTTAACGAAATTACCGGAGTGGAATCCCCGTTTTTTAAGAAAATAAATAAGTCCAGTCGGTAGCAGGATTATTTTGAGCCCTAGGACAAGGCATTATTAAAAAGGTACCAGTATTAGTTACTGAAATTAACGATTTAATCACGACCGTTTTACAACACGTAAACACAATATAAAGGCGACCACACACGTTATATATGTCTGCTATCTATATATATATATATATATATATATATATATATATATATATATATTATATATATATACATACATTTTGTATATTACTTATATTTAATGCACTTATTTGACTATTATTGTTTACTATTTGTAAAAATGTATGTTCTCTTTTCTTTTCCTTTTTTTTTTGACAATTTATTTTTTTTTAATCTTCTCATAGTTCCCTGTAATGAACTTATCATAAGTTAGTTGGGAATAAAGTTATTATTATTATTAAGATATTTTCAATTGGCCCACTTTACTCCTACAAACCTGTATTTAAAGCTAATGAGATAGTAAAAGTTACTCGAGGCTTCATTATTAAAACATCTAAATCTACCAAATTTTTTAAAAAACAAAATTTTCTGCAATTTTCAGGATTATTTTATTGGAAAATATGATTTTATTATAAAAATCTCTCAATGTAATGTATGTTTCTCTTTTAATCTTTTGCAGTATTGTATATTAGTATATTTTAAATATCTTACATGAAGTTATTCTACATGTAGTTTAAGTAACATTTGTCAATATTTACTATATAAATTTAATATTTACTATGTAGGTCAACTGACAAGATGTCTTGCTATATTCGCTAGTTTAATGTGAAAATGAAGAAGGGGTCTAATAGTGTTTAGGTTTTTCTAGGTGCCAATGCCTACCATCACCGGTTAAAGAATACTAATGACTATATACCGATTTAAAATTTGGATTGCTGGGCATTTTTAATCAGATACAATACTACCTATTAACTACATACCGACTGTGTATTATAAGGACTGTTTGTTGGTTGCCCTAAACCATGAAACGCTCCTGCAGCAGGATACTGTCCAAAACCTCCAGGTCTGGCATGTCCCTGTCCTCCTAGAACCCCTGTTTGATCAGCAGTAGGCAGAAAAGTACCATACAATCCTGTCTGTATTTGCTGTGTTGAGTTATACAGAACAGTAGGTGGTGACGGAATAGCCGAGATGCCATATTGAGCTGAACCAGCCCCTGCAACACCCTGTGCTTGAGCCGCTGTTGGGAACCCTGTCAAGTGCTGACTAGCTGCAAACGGTTGTGGTCCAAGAGAAACACCTACTGCGGCTGCTGCCATAGGTGGCGGCGATAGCGGCGTGCCTAGCAACATAGGAGGTGCTACAATTGCCGAGTGGGGCTGTTGAGATGCTGAAGAAACCGATTGACCAGTAGCACTAGATACTTGTTGAGTTGGTTTGACCTAAAATCACAGAATATTTGTTGACTACGTCTATAAATATATTTATAGTATTTGTTATCGCTTTGGAGCCACTTCCATCCCCATACCAGCAAAAACTATCAAAAATAATTTTCAATGCAGAGGGAATAGCGAATTGTTTAGCATATTGTTCCTTTTGACACTTAATAAAAATAGAATATAAAAAAATTGTGGTACTAAAAACCACTTTTAATAAAATATTTTCTTCCTCATAATTACTTTTAATTTTCAACTAATGGTTAGACGAATGTGCTAAATATATAGTGTCTCAATCTATTTAATGCATAGAAACAGTGATTAATGATAATATTTAATATATGAAAAAAATCAAATTTGCTTGTCGTTTTTCGAATAAACCTTACTATTAAATACGTTTTAAACTAAAATATTATTTTGCATTCTCCTTCTCATGTGAAAGGTAGTAACGCCGTTACTTGCCGGAAATCAAAAGATATTCTCTATTCTAAATGTAAAAAATAATGAAGCTACGGGTACCCTAATATTCCTAATCTTATAATACAGCAATCAGCACCTTCCTTTCTTTCCATTTAGTACGACATAATGCAGTTTGTTTAAAATATGCAGTTAACATCATTTATCCAAAACGTTAATTAACATCAGGACCAATATAATTTTGTATTTACTTAACTTACGAAATATGTTCTCTAAATCTTAAACAATCTAGTTTGTGTATTTACTTTGCAAACATTTGTAGTAGACGCAACTTGATTGCCGCCAGGACTGAATCCCTCATGATGTGCGTCATCTTGGGCATCACTTCCTTTGAAAGCAGAATCTAGGGGTGCTCCAAAACTTATTCCGCTGGTGTCTTCAGTTTCTTGCTCTGAAGTTTCCCATACTTTTTTGACCGAAGCTATTTTCATATTTAGAGAATCCGCATTGCAAATCGTGCTGTAAAAATATTAAAATACTTATATATATTTAGGGCCAGTAGTTTTGAATTTAGTTAATTAAAATAAGCATTGTTTTGAGTGTTCCCCTGTCAACGTAGAATGAATGCTCTTTGACACATTTAAAATAATGACTAATTCTTTGGGCTGTTAAATTATTTAATCAAAGTGGAAATAACTAAAGCCGTAATAACTTTTAATTCATCAAAATAAAACATTAAGCCCCGTATTCACTAAAAAGGTTTAAGAGTTAGACCAGGTCTAGTCGCCGCCATTATATTTAAAACTCTTAGTTCGCCAGTTATGTTTCGCTTATGTCACTGACATTTTGTAATTGTAACATTTAGAAAAATTATTTGTTCAATTGTTAAAAATGTCGTCTTAAACCTATAACTGTCAAGTTAGACCTGGGGTGCGATTTTGGGAGATAGCGTTCGTTAACTTAACGAATGTTAACTCATTCGAGTGTCGCTCGGGCATTATATTCGGATTTTGCGATCTTGATTCGAAAAAGACCAACCTACTACGAAAAGTCGCCATTTTTTGTGTATCTGTCAGTTCACATTCGTGATAATAGGTATTTAATTTTAAATTGCCATTTAATTTGATTTGTTGGAATATAAAATACTGTACGATACCTGTTACTTGAATGTTATACTATAATATATAGTATATATATGCAGACAGATGCCAAAATATTCAAGAAAATTATGAAAACATGGAACATCCAAAGCAGCAGAAAAGTTACGAAACTCGTAAAAGGTCCAACAAATTAAGCTAATCTCCTTAAAAACTATGTAAAGTTACTGTGAAACCTATATATTTTATTCATAAATTATTATCAATCCAAATTTAGTAAATTATTTCCTGATTTGGCTCATTTTGTAGTAGGTAAATATGACGAAAAAAATTAACCCTGTGCTCGTAATTTACAACTGTTGAATTAACCAATTAATCTTTTATAGGAATGTCTAACAAATTTATGAAAATAATCTTTAAATATTGTGTAAGCTATTTATTTGTAAATTATCTGGTTAACACCTCTATTTTTATTACATATTTTATTTTGTAAAGAAAAAGCCTGTATCGAATACTTTATCAAAGTTGCACATCACTATAACCTAACCTTTAACTCCCGTCTAAAATTTACTTTTGCTTATGTTTTAGTTCTCAACACATAAAGCGAAAACGTATATTATTCACACGAAAGAAATAGAAGAATTGTATATTTAAAAACTGCAAAGTTGGATATTAATTGCAGTAGTATATTAGTACTTAATACAAGGAGAAACATTTTCTATTTGTGAAAATACTGAAGAGCAATAAGGCCAATTCCTGATTCAATATATAATTATAATGAATGATATCTATATGTAACTTTTTCAGGTAGGCATGAAATTATTTATTTCTAAGCAAATAGAATAATACTTTATTATTAATACTAAATTATATTTCTGTATCTATGTTATACATAGTGATAAATACATTTTCAATGTTGAGAAGTAAGGTCAATTAATCTTAGTTTGTCATTACAAGTACTACAAGGGAAATAATTAGTATTATGTTGTAGTATATTTTTACTTATGCGAGGAATATTTTTAGTCACAGCTTTTCCGACAATGAAAAGAAGGGAATGATATGGAAATGATGACTAGTAGATGATATAGTTATTTTCATCTACCTTTCACATGCTTGGTCAATAAATAGAAGAACCATTGATCAGCATTAGCTGAAGTCCCATTAGAACCTGCTTGATAATTGTGAAAGATATTTAAGTTTGTCAGTATTATTTCTGATTCTTTTATGTTTAGGAAGTGTCTACGGCATGGTCCAATGGACCCTATAAGATTTCTTTCTGTTTTGCCAAGGATACAGTGATGACAAAATGTATGTAGTGTGATTTAAATTGTTTTAGAAGTTTCATACCTCAATAATATATTTTAAGAAATACCTATTGCATTGACTTAATAACTTCATTATGTTCACTACTTTAATGAAATGTTTTTGTGTATTTGTAAATAGGTTCTGCTTCAAATACAGGACAAACATGTTAAAAATTAGGCAGAGCCATTTATATACAAGATAAAGCCAATGGCACAGCTAAAGAACTATTAAAAAAATGATACCTATAATGTATATCTACTTTGAGATAGGAATTATATTTAATAGATATATTGTACCTATACCTTACCTTATTAGGTTTGCATGATAACACTCTGTTGTATGTAAAATTCTTGGGTAAAATTTGATATATCTAATTTTAAAATTGAAAAATGTGCAACTTAATATAAATTACCCCTTATAATAATTAATTAAGGTCGAGTTATCGTGTAGTGTGTGTCATGTTATAAGCATAATAATAATTTAAAAATCATGCTATACAGGGCCGATGAAAAGGGCAGAATTCGAATTGGGAGGTGCTAACCAAAAAGGACCACCCAGAACCGTTATGGAAAACATGCTTCAGTGAAATTCACTAATTGTTTTATAGTAGTTTATACAATGCTTGAAATCTTGCACAGAATAAGGGTCAAGAGAAAAAAATATAAACCATTGAACTTTTAGGAAGCTTAAGACTCAAATAGATCAAATATATATCCGTCAAGCCAGCTCCTTGTAGCTAGCAATAAGGAGCCAGTAACAACATTTTACAGCAGACCAGATAAGCCTTTGACATAATATAAGTATATAAGAAGTTATATACTTATATTATACTTCCAGGATGTTTCCAAGGGCAAAAATATCTTCCTTATGTTAATCTGATAGCAACCAAACTTTGCAAACTCTTTCGATAGGGGGTGACAAACATCAATGAGTCAAAAATCATATATTTCTAAAAATGATGCAATATCTCTTCTATCATTACCTCAAAATTTTGCAGACAGATGGAGTAATATACACTTAATACATGGTCTCTTTCTAGGCGGAGTGGCAAACGACAGAGGCGGAGTAAAAAATTAATGTATTTTTACAATTGCAATGTCTTTCTTAGCTTAACTTGAAATTAAAAGAAATTCTGCAAGCTGATGGAGTAATATACTCTTAATATATGGTCTTTTCCTAGGCAAACGACAGGGGCAGAGTAAAATAAATTATGTATTTTTAAAAATGCAATGCCTTTCTTACCTTAGCTTAAAATTAAAGGAAATTCTGCAGGCAGATATAGTAATATATCCTTAATATACGTTCTTTTCCTAAGTGGGATCGCAAACGACAGTGACGAATTAAAAAATAAATTTATTAAAAATCTAACATTTCTTTTATCACCTCAAATTTAACGAAATTTTGCAAACAGATGAAGTAATATACACTTAATACATGGTC
>JAUTXW010003663.1:0-15000 GCA_030620095.1 Kuschelorhynchus macadamiae | reverse complement strand
CTCTAGGTTAGGTATGAATATGCAGCCCGTTGTTCTACAGATCTATGTATAGCGGGGACCCTTACTCATGTAAAAAGCAATGCTAATAAAAACACGTTCAGTCCAAAATGTGATAATAATTACCTGTTAACGGATGTGATGCTTTTTGACATACACAAATTCTTCGAAGACTTATCATCCGTCAGATGCGTCAAATCAGCCCCGAAGAAATCCAGTTTCATATCCGTTTCTTCTTTAAAAACAGATTGTATCTGAATTGTATCAGCTTTACTGTTGCCGTCCGACGATTTTTGTAACAAGTCACTGATTGGCTTAGAAAACACGTTATTGTCCATGTTCTCGTCCATTTTGGTTCGAGGTTTATCGTTAGGCGCTCCAGGAACTGAATTGCGGGAGGCTGTACGTACACCGGGTGCCGATTTAAAGTTGGTGTTTTCAAAGATGATAGTATTCACGGGTGGCGTACTGCCATCTAGAAGGTTTTTATCGGGAATTTGAGATGTTTTCCCTAAAACCTGGAACGAAATCCAACATATGTAGATTTGCGCTAACCTAAATCTAATTTAAAAGCACGTTTTGTTATAACACTGATAAATTTTGCTATCTTATATAGTCTGAGAGACAATCGGGAATTTCAGATGTTTCCCTAAAACCTGGAACGAAATCCAACATATGTAGATTTGCGCTAACCTATATCTAATTTAAAAGCACGTTTTGTTATAACACTGATAAATTTTGCTATCTTATATAGTCTGAGAGACACTATGTCAAATGCCTTAGTGTTAAGACCCGTTTAATATCAAACTATAGTCACAGTTGAAACGAATCGCTTTAACTGCGGTGCCTGTGGGTGGCAGTAGAGAAATAAAATAGCCACTTTTTTTAAGATTCTCACTATTGAAATGCCATATGCCGTTCTAAGAGGGGGTAAACGAAAGGACTCAAGAACTACACAAATAAAATGTGGTGTGGCAGAAAGCTAGGCTGCCTCATTTATAATTCAATAATTTTGAGGTTAAAAACTATAAAGAATGCGTTAGCGACCAGTAGGGTTCGAAAGAAAGCTTCTGACGAGTAGTACGCGATTAAAATCAACTGCTAACACTACTTGTAGCATAAAGCTGTCTATATTTATTGAATATGCTTCATTTTGGGGATAGGTGTAACTCAAAAGTAAGTAAATTTAATGAAAGTATACAGCTTTCTGCTACACGGTTTGGCAGTCAATTTCATTTGTGTACTACTCATTAAGGGCATTCATTCAAGCCCTATTAGAGGACTTCCACTTAATTTTTACCCCAAGATTATTGAACTTCAAATGAGGCAATCTAGCTTTCTGCCATATGTACACATGAGAGTCAATTTTATTTGTGTAGTATTCACCCACACTTTTCGTTTAAGGCCTGTTAGGACGTTAACGTATTCTCATAGTTAGAACCTTAAAAAAAAGCAACCCTTCTACCACAGCCAGTCAAAGCTTTTCGTGTTCAGCTGTAACTAGGAAACTAAACAAGTCTCGACGTTAACACATTTCACATAGGACACATCACTGTCGGCTCCCGGGCCACTAGCATTTTTGTATGTTATTCCCATAACATATAACTATTTATATAATATAAAAAATAGTACTTAATTAATCAAATATGCTTTAATGTTAAATAAGAAAAAAATCTTGTTGACAAAGGTGTAGAAAACAAAAGCTTAAACAATAAATTAGGATTTTTGGTATGGTTTAGTAGATAAAACAAAAAATACAAATGAAAAGACATAATACGTGCATACAAGATCCTAAATAAAAGTCTGCAAAATAATACAATGAATACTTACAAAATAAAATAAGGTAAACACAAACTAAATAAAATCTTTTATTTAAAAAAATGCAAAACAGAACATTTATTCAGTAAAACCCTACTAAAATTCTTTAAAGCTATATTATATTTACATAATAGATTTGGCAACAAAACAATGTAGGTAATTTGAAGAATTATTTTTAAATTTCCCTGAATTGTTATTTATTTTCTCAGATATTACTAATGCATTCTCCTCTTGACAACACCTAAAACTTACCTTGTCACTGCTAGAACTGGAAGCGAGTCCTGGGCTAGGTGTAGCCGATTCTAGGTTTACTGCTTCTATGGCAACACCTAACATACTAGCTTCATGTTCTGGTGGGCGTAATTGAGAACCTAACGGCTTTTCCCATGCAGAACATGTTGAAGGCTGAACTTGCTGCGCATTCTCTCTCACTCCGTAAACGTGGGCTGTCTGCGGCATCTACAGAAATTTTAAAAAAGTGAAAAATAGTATTTCAAAAATATTGTTTATATAAAAAAAATGTTATCGCAGACCCTATGCTTAATTTTATCAAATGGTTTATTTTTAAATTTCTGTGACAAAGTATTGGAAAACATATTCGCAAAACGATATTTCAAAAATATTGTTTATATAAGTTTAACTATAGCTAGTTATATATTAAATTGACATTTACGACATATCAACGGAAAACCACTACGTAGGACACATTCCCTACTATAATGGTCTAGTGGAGGGGTCTCCAAACTTTTTGATCCAAAGCCATACTGACTATTCAAGTAGGGCGGACCAACTGGATTATTTTCCCATACTACATTCCTATGATTAGGAAAAAATTACAATACGTTTTTACAAATTTACTTAATTTAGTTTACTGAAAGAAAAATAAGAAAGCAATTGTTTAAATTTTGCCTAATTATTATATTACACGGTGGTGGTAAACTAAGTGAAAACAAGAATGTACATGACCTTTATTTACGGTTGCAAGAACAAAATCAACTTTTATGATATGTACACTCATATCAAGTCATTCCGACAAAAACTTCTTTTATTTCAGTCTTAGTTAACTAATAATTGCTTCACATTAATTTAAGTAGTGTCAGATTTTCAGTCAGCAAACTCAAACTCCTTTTGCCATTCAGTTGAAGCTCTGCGTGAAATTAGAATTAATTTTGAGACCCGGTTCTCCAATGTTGAAATTGAAATGACATTAAAATTTTTCAAAATCACTTCAACTCCAATAATGAGGTCCTCCCTCCAGAACTAGCAAATGGAGCTAATAGATTTATAGTGTAATGATTAAGGATAAATACAAAAAATCCTCGTTGTGAGAATTTTATAAAAGGATTACAATGGCACAGTTTGAAAAATTGCATAATTTTGCTCCTGGAATTTCTACATTGTTTGTTACTACATACCTATGTGGAAAAACCTTTTCTAAAATGAAATATGCTAAGTCCGACTACAGATCAAAATTAAGTGATTAGTTGTCAGGGAAAAGTCCCCCATTAAAACAAACATACATATGAATGTGTAAATGTTTGTTATTCTTTATCTTTCTAACAAATAAAAATTAAATTAGGGATTTTTTTAATTGTGTACTTTTTTTAGGCGGCGGTACAAAAAACCAAATATTAAAATGGCGATTGAAAAGCATATATATATATATACATTGTCTAGCTGTGTTTGAATATATCATGTGATTATTTAAATAAATAAAATTACTATATAAACTTATTTTAAGAAATATGGCAGACGCATCACATGCAAAAACTGGTAGAGCACTATTTAGCTCTCAGACTGTAGCAACATGACAGTATTTAATTTGTGATGTTTTGATAAGAATTCTTCAGTCTTACTATCTAAGAGCTTTAGACGTAATTTTTGTCCCATTTCTTTTTCATATGCATGCGATGATACATAGATGACAAACAATTAATTAAATCCTAAAATTTTCAAGAATTGCTGCTAAATTTAGGATAATGTTTAACTTAAGTACTAAGTAAACTAGATTTAATATAATTGGAATGAAAGTAGAAGAAATAAGATAACTTAAAATAAAAATCAAAATTCTAAAGAGAAATGCATATTTGCATTTAAAATAATTTTTTTTTAAATATCATGTACTTGAGAACCGGAACCATTATATTTATAAAGTGCATAATTATGTTACCCCAGCCAGAATCAACTTTCGTTTTAATTCAGTTTAATTCGCAATAAGTCGCTAAAAAATTATGCAATCACTGTATGTACTCAAAAGCTATTGACACTGTGAATAGCTTTTCAACTGGTCAACTAATCCAAAAAGATAACATAAAAATGATATAGATTCAGATAGTGCTTAGGTATTAACATAAAAAAACTCTAAGGTTTTTTTTATTTATATCTGAAAGTTTTTAATTAACTATTTCGATCGCGTTTTTAATGTTTAGTCCCACTGTGCGCGGGCCGGATATAAAGTATATTCGTCCCGTTACCGCGTGTAGGATTTACAGTGCTTACGGGCCGTAATTTAGACAGCAGCCAAAGAAGCCTCCTCATAATCTCCCACACATGTTTGATAGAGTTAAGATTGGGGCTTCTTCATTTACAAGGGGTACGAATGGAATTACATTTTCTTTTAAAATTACTGTAATGAACTAGTGTGTAGTTAACCGTTCTCTCTCAATATGAATTATATCCCACAGTAGTACTGACCACATACAACATAAGACTGCGCATTACTACGATACGACCGCTTATGTAGTGCGGCAGCGTGGGGCAGTCCTATACAAATCGTGCTGTACATTATCTGTATGTATCTGTATCATCTACGAAACCCACATTCACTATTAAATTGAATGCTATTATGGGCTTTCGGAAATAAAATTGGTGAACTTGTTCGGGATATAAGGGCATGTACATTGTTCCATATTTATTTAATTTACAATGGCAATGTGACAGAATACATTGGAAACACTTATTTTATTTCTCATTGCTCCCGAACATGCAGTAATCTCTACAATCCAGATCTAACATTATCATTGTACATAAATTTTATGCTATAAAAGTACTTGTTTTTTCCCTAACTTTTCAAGGTTTTTTTCGGAGATATTTTAGATTACTTTTCAGAAAAAAAACAAAGGCCACGATTTTAGTGGTATTATTTAATATATGCATTGTCCAAACCTGAAATCCATAGATCCTAGGACTATTTAAGGTACCTTATCTTAGTCCGAAAGTTAAGGGTACATACGCCTGAAATTTAACACGATTTTGGTCGATTTTCTGGAACAAATTATGGCCGCACATGCTTTTTTTCTAAGAAAATCCCAAACCAGTCTATAGTCATGTTCCTAAAGTAGTCAATTATTATATTTTTTTCTTTTTAAAAAACATACAAAACGTATTTAGAAACAATAAAAGAACGTCAAAACTTTATAAAAATGTGAAGTTTTAATCCACTTTTTTTAATACTTAGATGACTAATATTTAATTGTAAATATACCACACGTCAATAATCAAGATTTTTCTAGGTGATTTCCAAAACCATTTCCCAATTGGTTTAAAAATAAACTCAGGATTTCTTCTACAAAATGATCCTAAAGTGAAATAATTCCATCTTATTTTCTGAACAGCCAATAACGCATCTCAGTCTTTTTTTGGTGCTGCTATCCTGGTTTCTTGAAGTCCGCATATTTTATATCGGCATTGGGAGTACACAGAATTTGTGTTAAAACATGTGCGAGCAGGGGTGGATTCAAAGATTTGGTAACGTTTTGCAAGTCAAATAGTAGTTCTATTGCTTTCAACTTTTAGAGGTTATATAGTTACAGTATTTGGTTTTAAAAATTAATTAATATTTTAAATATAGGAACATATAGTATTTTTCACTTCCCTCGTAAATGGGAAGTATTGTAATCGTGAAAAAATCACTCTCCGAGATTCTTTCAAATCTTCACATTTCAGGGTCCCTAGATGACGAAAAACATGTTTTCTCAATTCCGTCGGTCTGTCTGTCTGTTAGCAGCGTAGCTAAAAAACTACTTACCCGATTGACTTTAAATTTCGGTAAAAAATTAAGGGTCATATGGGGATGACGACCTGGTAACATTTTGATAAAAATCCAATATAGCGAAACAAAATGGCGGCCTAGTGAAATGTTAAAAAAATTATTAGAAAACTACTCATCCAATTTATCTCAATTTTTGCAAAATCATCAAGTATTATGTTTGAATCAACTGGTAACATTTTGGTACGAATCCAAGATGGCGGAATAAAATGGCGGCTTAATAAAATATTTAAAAATTCAGCCTGAACAAACTGTTTAATCGTTTGATTTCAAAGGGTGTTCCATAACTAATGTGGTATAGGGATCAAATAGTAAAATAGTGGTACTAATTCAAGATGGCCGATCAAAATGGGGGCCAAATAAAATGTTTGTAATCGTGAAAAAATCACCCTCTCATGTTTTACACATCCTTATGTTTTAGGGTCTCTAGATGCCAAAAAAAAATATGTTTCATCAACTCCATCGTTCCGTCTGTCGGTCTGTCTGTCTGTCTGCCATTTCGTGGCATAGCTTAAACACTACTTACCCGGATGACTTCAAATTTTGGTAAAATATTAAGGGTCATATGGGGATGACCTGGTAATATTTTGGTAAAAATCGAATATGGGGAAACAAAACGGCGCGGGCGGCCTTGTGATATGTTAAAAAAATTATTATTAAAAAACTTCTTATCCAGTTTATCTCAAATTTGGCAAAAAGTCAAGTATTATAATGGAATCAACAAGTTACATTTTCGTACGAATCCAAGATGGCGAAACAAAATAGCGGCTTAATAAAATATTTAATAATTCAGCCTGAATAAACTGCTTAATGGTTTGACTTTTGTGTGCCATAACTAATTGTGGTATAGGAAACAACTAGTAAAATAGTGGTACTAATTCAAGATGGCCAAACAAAATGGCGGCCAAATAAAATGTTTGTAATCGTCAAAAAATCACCCTATCAGGTTTAACACATCTTTACGTTTTAGCTTCCCTAGATGCGAGAAATATTGTCTGTCACTTCGTGGCATAGCTTAAAGACTACTTAACCGATTGACTTCAAACCTAGTCCATAGACTATTTTTACTAAAATGTCCTAGTAACATTTTAGTAAAAATCCCATATGGCGAAACAAAATAGCGGCCTAGTGAATTGTTAAAAAAAATATTATAAAAAAACTGCTTATCAATTTACTTCAAATTTTGCATAAACATCAAATATTATGTTTGAATTAACTGGTAAAGTTTTGATACGAATCTAAGATGTCGGAACAAAATAGCGGTATAATAAAATATTTAAAAATTCAGGCTGAAAAAACTACCTAATGCATTGATTTCAAATTGTGAGCCATATGTATGTGGTATAGGGCTCAACTAGTAAAACTGTGTTACTAATTTAAGATGGCGGAACAAAATTTCGGGCAAATAAACCTATCTGGTTTTACATATCTTCACGTTTTAGCGTCCCTAGGTGCCAAAAAACAAACGTCCCAGGTTTTTTCAATTCCGTCGGTCCGTCTGTCAGTTCGCGACATAGCTTAAACACTCCTTACCCGACTGACTTCAAATTTTGACCAAAAATTAAGGGTCATATTGGGATGACCTGGTAATATTTTGGTAAAATCCAATATGGCGGATCAATTATTAAAAACTTTTGTTAAGAGTGTCTTTTTTTCAAATTGTCGACGTTTTGCAACTTAATTGTTGCACCCTCAGGACACATATAAATCCTATATCCTGCATGAAACCCATATTATGCCTTTACCTACTCCGTTGTTCTACATATATTTCCCAGATATTAAATTTCTAAATGATTTTGTTAATAATCCTCTTGTTATTTTGTTAGAGTGGTGTATTATTTGGGGTTAGGATCCAGTAAAAAAAAAACAAAAGTCTATTAAATAAAGTTTTTTCATAATTTTTTAAACATTTCACTAGGCCGCCATTTTGTTTTGCTACATTGGATTTTTACCAAAATATTACCCGATCATCCCTATATGACTCTTAATTCTTGGTCAAAATTTCAAGACAATCGGGTAAGTAGTCTTTAAGCTATGCTGCGAACTGACAGACAGACAGACCGATAGAGGGTCGGACGGAATTGATAACTTATTTTTTGGCATCTAGGGACACTAAAGCGTAAAGATGTGTAAAAGCTAAGAGGGTGATTTTTCGCGATTACAAACATTTTATTTGGACGCCATTTTGTTCGGCCATCTTGAATTAGTACCACTATTTTACTAGTTCATACCCATGCCACAATTAGTTATGGCAGAAAATTTAAAATCAAACCATTAAGTAGTTTTTTCAGGCTGAATTTTTAAATATTTTAATGAGCTGCCATTTTGTTCCGCCATCTTGGAATTGTACCAGCAGGGATGAGTAGTTTTTTAATAATAATTTGGTCTCGGCATATTGGATTTTTACCAAAATTTTACCAGGTCATCCCCATATAACCTTTAATTTTTGACCAAAATTTGAAGTCAATAGGGTAAATAGTTTTTATGCTATTCCGCGAAATGTTAGACAGCCAAACAGACAGACAGACAGACAGACCAAAAGACGGATCGGCTAGATTGATAAAACATATTTTTTTGCATGTAGCGACGCTAAAACGTAAAGATGTATGAACCCTAAGAGGGTCAAGGCTGAGTGAGGGTGATTTATCACAATTAAAAACATTTTATTTGGCCGCAATATTGTTCGGTCATCTTGAATTTGTAACACTATTTTACTAGCTGATCCCTTTACCTCAATTAGTTATGGCACACAATTTGAAATCAAACCATCAAGCAGTTTTTCAGGCTGAATTTTTAAATAATTTATTAAGCCGCCATTTTATTCCGTTGGATTCGTACCAAAATGTTACCAGTTGATACCAACATACTACTAGATGTTTTTGCAAAATTTGTGATAAATTGAATGAGTAGTTTTTTAATAATAAATGTTTTAACATTTTATTAGGCCGTCATTTTGTTTCGCCATATTGGACTTTTACCAAAATGTTACCAGGTCATTCCCATATGACCCTTAATTGACTAAAATTTGAGCTCAAACGGGTACGTAGTTTTTTAGCTACGCTAACAGAACGGAATTGAGAAAACATGTTTTTCGTCATCTTGAATTCGTACCAGTTTATCCCATTTAATAATAAAAGTCGATTGATTGATCAAAGATTTTTTTACGTTAATTTTTTTAAAAAATTTATTAGGCCGCCATTTTGATTCCCCATCTTAAATTCGTACCACAACTTTACCAATTTACCTCTATATCGCACTTAATGCTTGTAAAATTTTAAATGAATTTAAAAAGTAGCTTTTTCAGACTGATTTTTTAAATATTTTATTAGGTCGCCATTTTGTTTGTTTCATATCAAAATGTTACCAATTCAATGTTATGTAACACTTGATTTTTGTTCAAAATTTGAGGTAAATTGGATTAGAATTTTTAGTAATAATTTTTTAACATTTCACTAGGCCGCCATCTTGTTCAGGCATATTGGATTTTTATGGCTTCTAGGGACCCTAAAACGTGAAGATATATAAAACCTGAGAGGATTTTTTCATGATTACAAACATTTTATTTGGCCGCCATCTTGAATTAGTACCAGAATTTTACTAGTTCATCCCTATACCACAGTTAGTTATGGCCCACAATTTGAAATCAATCTATTAAGTAGTTTTTTCAGGTTGAATTTTTAAATATTCATTAAGCCGCCATCATGGATTTGTACTGAAATTTTACCAGTTGATTCCAACATAATACTAATTTTTTTTTGCAAAATTTGAGATAAATTGAATAAGTAGTTTTTTAATAACATTTTGTTTAACATTTCACTGGTGTTACGCCAAATTGCATGCTTTTGCCAATTAACAGCCATATGTAGGTCTTTAGGCGAATCATTTTTAATTTTTTTAAACATGTCTGTTACACTATAATAACTTAAAAGACTGATTAATACGATTATGTCATCCGATACTCGGTAGAAATCCACAATAAAATTATGTAAAATGTAAAAACAAAACTATTTTTCACAAACACCACACTAAAGGGGGCATTTGCTATAAAATTTTATATTTTTTTTATTTCTTTGTGCTAGAAATTAAAGGTTTTGGTAGGGTGATATTTTTTAATAAGTTTTGGAAACTTATAGACTAAAATAGCGTTCCTATTTCATCACACACGCCGACCATGTGCTTCCAAATTACTATCTTTATGTCAAATACATTAATCCATACTCCATACATCTTGTCAGTTGCACGATATTTCAACGATATTGTAAACCTTGTTGTGTTGTTGACAAAATACAGCTGATTTGATAAAATGAAATCATTGTACATTTGTATTGAGTTAAAAGATTGAAAGAAAATCAACTAAGACAATTATTACATACTGACTTTCAAATGATAAAAATCTCGATTCTACGAAAAAATATTTTAATTAACGAATTAATTAGTTGATATATGAAATATTCGATATATTTTTTAAATCGATTATTCGATTACGAAAATATTTTTTTCGGTTTAATCAATCATCCAAGATCCATTATAATAATAATAAACATCGATTATATGCAACAATTAATTATCGCCCAGCTCTAGGAGGGAGTAGGGACTGGAGAACGAAATGGTGGAGGCGGTCATATAATTTTGCATTAGAAATATGGACATGTAAATTTTATACTAAATTTGCACTGTGTCGTTTTTATGTGCCGTTTATTTATGTTTTAAAATGTTACATATATTAATTACATTTTAAGAATATTAAAAGAACTAAAAAAATACAAATATATCATAAAGTACATTAATTTGCATAAATGTATTCATGATCTTTTAAAACGTGCTACTTTATTTAGACTATATTTACAACAAAACAAAAGTTAAAAAAGTTTAAGATGAATGGCAAATCATTTTAGACAACTTTTCTACATATCATCTTTGTATAGTTTCAGTGGCAAAGGTACTTTAATCTTGATAGGTTTAATGATCTAATATTTTCTGCTCACCCTGTAAATGTATGCCTCTATATTTTCTTTGTTTCCTTATAAATGTAAGTTTTTCTCAATGCGTATCATATTAAAAGATTAAATTGAAATTAACTAAAATTATATATTATAGAAAAATGTAATATTCAACAAAATAATTTTCTAGTAATAAGAATAATTTTCGAATAAGATTTTATATATCTATTATTACACACAATTTTGGCGGGCACAAAATAAGAACTGTAGTATTTTTAAACATGCATCATTTTTTGGCTAGTTAGACAGATTTTTTTCACAAAGTATTCAACAAATTTATCAATTGCTCATTTTGTAATTAAGTACTAAACCTTTAGAATAATTCAGAATAGCAGTGTCATTAAAATCAGTTCTCATCTCAAAACTCTCCAGATTGTTCACTAGATAACATTAAACCGTTGAACAAACTGAATTTGATTATTGCTTTCTTTGTAGAAATTTCAATCACTTTGCTGTGGATACATTTTACACAAAATCGATAAATACATTTAAGGCCATCATACTGCACACATACTGAGATTAGCACCTTTAAACCATGCTTGATTTTTGCCTAACAATTAAAAATATAATGATACCGGACTTTGGGATTTAAAATGATTTAAAACAGTGCACACTGTATATATTATAAAATAGAAAAAAAAAACTAACTAAATGGTTATTACCTTTATCATATCTCCAACATCGTTCATCATTTGTTGTTGCATCTGTTTTTGCATCTTCTGTTTTGCAAACCTAAAAACAAAAATTCAATTAACAAAAATGTTTTATTTTTAATTTAAAGGAATAATCACCTAGGTGCTAATTTGTTTTGTCTGTTATTGGATCTCTGGTCATATTGATTCTTTGTCATGGGTAACATTTGAGGTGGATTGACAGGGGTGGACATCAATGGAGGAATATTTTGTATTTGCTGTGGAGTCATATGCTGAGTGCTAATTGGTTTTCCTAAAGGTCCTCCTATATAAAAAAAAAAACAAGTATTTTTTGAAGTTTTAAAGAAACTTCCTATTGTAACACAAAAATAAAAACGATTCAGTGGCCTACCTGCTTTTTTCTCTGGCTTCATATCCTTATTCTCTATTCTTGGTATAAGACCTTTTTTTTCTTCCAACATCTTAGGTCGGTCCTTTATGGTTTTTTTGCTTTTCACTTCCTGGAAACCTTCTGAATCACAATTTAATTCATTATTTTCATCCTTATGATCCTTTACTTCATCATCTCGATTTTTTAAAGATATATCAGCTATTGCGCTTGCCAAAAGATTCTGGGGATCAGGTTTAACCTCAGGTTTTTTGACTTGATTCGCTTCAAAACTACCACTTCTCTTGTCAGTGCTAATTCGAGGAGGATGATTATTACGATCTCGTCGATCACCGCCACCTCTACGTTCACCAACTTGACCACCTCTTTGAGAAGATGACCTCCCAACAGCCTGGCGCTTACTACTGTCAGACAAATCACCATTATTATCTCTCTGTTCTTGTTCATCTTTTCTCCCTTTTGACTTGTTTCTCCTGTTTTCGAATTTAGGCTTTTGCTTGTTCTTTTCCTCCAAAGGTTCTTGGCGAGATTTTCCAATAATTCCTGCAGCAAGAGCCTCCTGATTTTGTTTTATCTTATCTGTGGTTGAAGTTGTTGGACTAGGTGTGGCACTTGGAGTTTCAGTGGCAGTATCTTCAGAACTAATCTTTTTGTCTTTATCGTCGTGATGCCCAAATGGGCTTTTAGATGGTGGTGGTCCATATCCATCAATTCTTTTACTCAATCCACCCATTCTGTTTCCTCTGAAATTGTTTCCTCCACCTCTCCCATGCCTTGATGGTTCTCCCCTAGGAACATAACCACTGCCTTCTTTTTTATCTATCTTTTCCTGTTGCAACTGTGGTTGCTTTTTCTGATCAGTTGGGAATTTTTCTTGCTTGTTGTCGCGGTTTTTATCTTCTTTCTCTATTGTTTTCTTGGGAACAGTTTTACAGTCTTTAGAGTCAACAGAATATGTGTCCGTTGACCCGTCACTATCTGTTCCGTGACTACAGAATTCTCTACCTCCTGGTTTATGTCCTCTAGATGGTGGACGCTTATTTCCCCATGAAGAACCCCTGGAGTGAAAATCGGATGAAGAACTTCCGCTTCCCCAACTTTTTGTCTGTGAGAAACTTCTATTATTTCTACTTTGCCTATCTTTGTAGTCATCATGAGGTTGGGATTTCTTCACCTCCACTATTTTGGAGTCCTGTTCCTTTTTCTGCTCAGTATCTTCAGTTGGAGGGGCAGTTTCGGCCCAAGTAAGTTTCTCATTCGATAGTGTCTTCTCTTCTTTTTTTGGAACTTCAACTTTCTTGGGAGGTGGCATTTCACCTTTTTTCAGCTGAGTCAAATTTCTCTTCTCATTAACATCCTCAGCTTCTATGCGATCTCGAGTGATTGGTCCCGGAACTAAAGCTGGTACTGTTCTTTTTTCTTCCTTCAATCTTTCTTTTTCTTTTTTTTCTTCATATGCTGCCTCTACATCTTCATTCCAAGAACCCATAGACTCTTTAAAATCGGAGTCCCTGGACCTGCGATTGCTTCCCTGAGAACCGAGGGAAGTATGTGAAGTATGCGAATCTCGACTATCTGGGCGTTGTGGCCTTTCAAATCGATCTGGTAGCTTTTCTTGTGATCTTCTGCCTTCATAATGTCTCTGTCTTTCATGAGCATCCGGTTTTCTGTCATAACGAATATCAACTTTATCTTTCTGCCATTTATCCTCTTCCCTTTTAGGATATATTTCCTCACTGTAACGAACATCTGGAGATTTTTGGATGTTGTCCGATTGAGAATGATGTGAACTTCGGTAGCTATCGTCCGAACTTTGTCGTTTATATTCTCTGTGATCATCATCATATCTGTCAGGGCTTTCTGGCCTACCTCCTCTACTAGGTGCACGAGGAGTATTGGAAGACCATCTATTTGAGTCATAGTGTGAATAGTTGGGTTGCGACTGACTTTGTGGAGCACTGTTATTACGCTGTTGGTGTTTCATAAATCTTGGTGGCAAATCGTTTTGGAAATGTCGGGAAAAACTAGGTCCATTTTGTTCTCGGTGATCTCGGTCAGATTTTTGTTGCGGCTTCCGTGAAAAACTTTTGCCTTCAATTTGAGTCATTTGTCTGAATCCGGAACTGTCTTCTTTAACAGAGACTTCGTTGGAGACACGTGGCCTAGGATCCTTTTCCTTGTCTTTCTGAAATTCAGGCAGTGGTATTTCTACGTGATTTATAGGCTTTGGAGGCACAGCCGAAGGACTAATTGTACCGACTTCAGACTCTCGGTCTCGATCCCGCTTTTCTCGAGTTTTTTCGTCCAATTCCTGTAATTTTTTTTGTGCTCTCTGTCTGCTTTCCTCGTTAAATCGCTTCTCTTCTTCTTCCTTACGCTGTTTAGCTCTCTGGATTGCCAAGTCAACTTCTTTTTGATGCTGCCTGTGCTTCTGAGCCATAACATCATCTTCGTCCGACTGTCGACCTCTATAATTTTCAGGGCGAGAATTGTTCCAATGTTTTGGGGGTGACTGTCTCTCAGATCGGGCATCCTGTGCTTTAGGCTGGGGCAGTGGTGGCTGATGATGGGACTGTTGATGTTGTTGTAGCTGCTGTTGTATTGGTTGCTGTTGGTGGTGTTGTTTATATTCTTTCTTGCTTGGACGATCTTCATCGTCACTGAAAGCTAGTTTCTGATTATAATCAATGTCGTCCGAAGCCGCCCAGCCCATGTCATGTCCGAATTCATCAAGCTTGCTAAGTTCCTCCTCCCGAATGATCGGTCGAGGAGCCAGCTCTTCCGAAGGAACATCGCGGTCTTGGAGGCGAGGTGGTCGACCATCTAAAGCTCTTCGTCCATTATGTGGAGCCGAAGAAGGCATTTGTGAATGAGGGTGAGTAACCGGTCCTGCAGCGGGACCTCCTTGTGGGAAGCTACCTTTGTACATAAATGGTGGCAAAACCCCGCGCATTTGTGGAGGCAACATTTCGGCTGGACGGCCTCCCGGGCCCGCAAGCTGCGGTGGAGCTCCCAGGGAGGCCGAGCCACTTCTGACTGAACCGTCGGGGGCACGCTGTCCTCCTTGAGTCCATGAACCCTCCGTTTGCGGGCGGA
>JAUTXW010003661.1:0-62811 GCA_030620095.1 Kuschelorhynchus macadamiae | reverse complement strand
ATTTGAGATAAATTGGATGAGTAGTTTTTAAATAATAATTTTTTTAACATTTAACTGGGCGCCATTTTGTTTCGCCATACTGATTACAATATCTCCCCCTTTACGAGGGAAGCAATATACTACTATTAATACAAATTTAGTATTAATAATATTTAATATACATAGCATATTACCTTTAGGGGATATTTGGGGAAACTCAACAGACTCACTCCTTGTGTCCCGTTCTGGGTGAACAATAGCGAACAGCACAACAACCTTATAACTACAATAATAATCTGCACTGGACTTATTTCGAAATATCCAAAACACATTCCTAACTTTTTCACACAGACTAACAATACAAGTTGTGCGAGACTCATTGACAACTGAACAAATTATTCGACGCCATGATGACGCATGAAAGCGTTATTTTCGATTCTCTGTGGTTATTCTTCTCGGTCAAGATTATTATGGTCCAATATGTCTGATATAATGTAAATTGAGTCGTTGACAGGAACATTTGTGTATAGTGCTTCTACATCAAAACTGACCAAAATATCTTCTGAATCCAACTGTAGATGTAGTTTTAGTGTTTAGATTTCGTGGAGTAAAGATACCTGAAGATGCCTCGTGCAATCGAAGGCGAAACGTTGGATAGTAATTCCAATTTGACACAGTCTAATCCCAAGAACCAAGATTTTTGAATTGACCAAAGCCGTGAAAGCTTTCGTTCTAGGACATTCTTAAGTCGTGACACTGAATGACTTATGAACAGTGGAATGATGCTTTTATTTCCCTTCTCATCTATTTTCAACGCACGTCAGGCTTTTCATGACTGGCTGAATGTGTTTTTAAATCACGCTTTGAGTGGGTTTCAAATTGACACTCTCGACAGTGCAATGAGGTAATGCCTGTTTCCCTCGATGAACAATGACATGTTGCT
Organism: Kuschelorhynchus macadamiae; assembly: GCA_030620095.1. NCBI lineage: Eukaryota > Metazoa > Arthropoda > Insecta > Coleoptera > Curculionidae > Kuschelorhynchus > Kuschelorhynchus macadamiae. The sequence goes on along the minus strand of JAUTXW010003661.1, from coordinate 61,889 downwards.
TGATTGCCCTTCCGTTTGTTTTATATGAACAGTCTGGACATTGATGCCACACAATTTCATCTGGTTTTTTATGAATGATCAAATGTTTTTTTAGATAATACTTTGAAGGGGTTTTATATAAACAATCTTGACAGTGAAACCACTGGCTGTCAGTTTCCCTAAGGTGAACACTGGCGTGTTTCTTTAGATATTCTTTTCGATTCGTTTTATATGGACATTCTGGACATTGGTGCCATATAGTTCATTCAGGATTCTGCTGGAATTAAATGCCTTTTCAGATTACGCTTTGCATAGGTTTTAAATGTACAGTCGTCACATTGGAACTCCTGAATGTCAGTTTCTCTAAGATGAACAATGGCATGTTGGTTCAGGTCTCCTCGACGTTTTGCTTTAAATGAGCATCCTGGGCACTGATGCCATACAATTTCATCTGACTTTTTATGTCGCAACGAATGACTTTTTAGATTAGGCTTTGAGTGGGTTTTAAATGGACACTCGGGACAGTGGAATTTCTTAATATCATTTTTACTGTGATGAACAATGACATGTAGGTTTAGATTTCCTTTTTGTTTTGCTTTATACGAACAGTCTGGACATTGGTGCCATACAATTTTGTCTTGGCGTACTATGTTGTAACGAATGCCTTTTTAAGTAACGCTTTAAGCCCACTTTTAAAAGCACACTGGTCGCAGTGGAACCACTGAATGTCAATTTCCCTATGATGAAGAATGTCATGTCGCTTCAAATTTCCTTTCCGTTTTGTTTTATATGAACAGTCTCGGCAGTGATGACATACAATTTCATCTGTATGTGATTTAACTTCTTTTTTCGATTTCTGTAAATCCTTCACTTGTTTACCGATCCTACAAAAGATAAACAGGTCAACATAACAACTGAGGCACCCAGTTTTTAACCCAAATTTCAAATTATCTAACTTAAATAATATGAATCTGGTCCCATGATAAATCATCTGGTTAAAATCATGGTTCTAATTAAACAACTTCTAATAAAAAATCGAAAAAAATTTACAACTGCCCTTTATATTGATTAAATGTCTATAGACGAAAATAAAATTTTGAAAATGCTTTCAATAAAACCAAACATAAATATAGGGTCTTTCTAATAAACTCTTATATGTATCAGTGGCGGCTCTTCCATAGGGACATTTGGTCAATACCCCAAAAATATTTAAGAAAAAATTCGTTTGACCGCCCCTCCTAATAGTTGGAATAAAACGCGAACCTTGGGGAAAAGTTAAATACGCTACACTATTAGCCGCTATACTAAGCTAGGCTGGGCAGTCAGAATTGCCCTCATTGCCTTAAAGCTTGACGAAAGTACCCGAACATTTCACAGCTACCGAGCGGCAACCAAACGTGATAGCAAATGGAATATGAAAACACGATTTGGGTCATCAGCCGGTTGCTCTTTCATAATTTCGATAGAACGATCGGTCGCGGCATCAGGTCTACATGCGGCAGTGATAAGTTCATTTGTGGCGTGGTCGATATTCTAACTCGATATTGTTTCGGACGTTTTTAATCGATGAAAATTGATTTATATACTGTTTTTTGTGGTGTACCATTATTTTATTTTTATGGTCCATGTGTAAATGGGAATATACAAGAAATAAAATATTTGGTGATTAGTGCAAGAAAATAAACAACTAAAAAGTGTTTACGAACTTAATTTTGCAAAAACAGCCAATTTCAAGGTGGTCTATGTTTAAATTGTGAATGTGGATGAAATAAAATGTGGGTGGTGCAAAAAATTAAACAACTAAAGAGTGCTAACGAACTTAATTTTGAGAAAATAACCGAATTCAAGGTAAGTGGTTGCAACTTGCCAGAACAAACTAATAAAGACGAAATTCATCGAAACTTTCGCAAAAGTATGTACGATTTAACTAACTGGATTAGTGGTTGTGAAGTCTCTAACGCATTTTATTGTTATGTTTGTTTGTTGTTTTCTAAGGACTCGTCGGACTCATTATGGTACAAAACCGGTGTTAAAGTCTTAAAACACTTAAAAGAAAAAAATAAACAACATGCGTTTTCTGCAGATCACATAAAATGTTCGGTGAACTATGCTTCGGTCGGAAGTGTTATATTCGCACTCGCTCGACACAGCTTATAGAAAATCCCTTCAAATTTTAATGAAAATGTATACAAAAATCGTTATATTTTAAACAAAATTATAGATTGTGTAAAATTTTGTAGGGCTTTCGAGCTGGCACTACGTGGCCATGATGAAACGGCTTTGTCTGAAAATCCAGGGGTTTTTCGAGGGCTTATAAATTTTGTTGAGGAGTTGGATCCAATTTTTAAAGAGTATATGCAGAATGCAAGTGTCTTTAAATGAACAACTAAATCCATTCAAAATGACCTACTTGACTCTATGTTGGCTGTGGCTCAGGAACAAATTAAGCAAGACATTCAGTCAGGTAAGTATGTTGCTGTGCAAGTAGACGAAACAACTGCCAGTTCCACTAAAACCCAAATGGTTATTATAATACGTTTTTTTTCTGGCAGTGTCCATGAATGATTTGTTAATTTGTAAATCCGTTAGGAACCTTACAGACGTAATTCTTCATGAATTAGAAAATCTAGGCATTAATAATACCCCCGAGAAATTAATTGGGCAAAGTTACGATGGGGCGTCCACCATGAGTAGAAAATTAAGAGACATACAATAAAAATTAAGGAGCATTATCCTGCCGCTAATTTTTTACATTTGTTATGTCGCCCGATTCAATTTCATATTACAGAAAGCGGCGGGTCAAGATTAAAATGTAAAAGTTTTCTTTGCATATTTACATGGTTTCTCAACATTCTTTCGTCGATCTCCAAAGTGCACAGCGGTTCTTGATGAATTACACAAGCCTTTGGTTTAAAAAGCTTTTTACAAAACGAAGATGTTTTATTTTGGTTGAACTTCTTCCATCTTATAATGTCCCAATGTGAAATACTTTTTAATGAACTTCAAAAACGTGTTATCGATGTTTTATCAGTAAAAAAGCATACAGGGTGGTGCAACCAAGATGAAGTGGACGATTGTGGGCAAACGGAGAGGAATTTGAAAAAAAAAATTGGGATATGATTGATAGTCAAGAACGCTGTGTTTTAAAATTATACCCATTATACAGGGTGGTCTGAAAAGTTCGTGGTGAACCAAACTTGTGTTTTTTTAAATGGGATACCCGATATATTATTATTTTAGTTGATTCTCCTATTCGTTGCGATCATTTTGATATAAGGTTAGTTGGGTCTAAAATTTATACCAAGGGAATGGGACGAGGTTAAAGTGGAAAAAAGGGTTATACTCCGGCCATTTTTTGAAAACAATTGAAGCAGGTATGGAAAAACCGTTCAAAATTATTCACTGTTATACAGGGTGGTCAAGTTTTGCAAATTTACCTTGGATTGAATTTTTTTAAACGGAACACCCTGTATATTTTACTTTCATGTTAAAGATAACATTACTAGCTTTCAGAAAATATCATATTTGATACCTTTCTGACCAACAGTTTTTCAGTAAATTAGCTGTAAAATCAAAATTTCTTCATTTTAACACGAATTACTCTGAATTCACGTTGTTAAAATTGACAATTTAATATTAGGAGGCCATGATATCATCATAAATTGAACAAAAGATTGACAGTCCTGTCAAAACAGCAAAGTGTCAGAATATTGTCATCAGTAAATAAATAAATATTGTTCTTTGATGATGCGATGCCGAAATAAAAACAAGATAGAAGCTTTTGCAAGTTTATCATAGAGATGTCACGAAATGTTGCTTTCAAAAAAACGTAAAGTAATTAATAAACCAGTTACCAATGAAGATAATGCTTTGACAGTATTAAACAGATCTTTTTTTTACAAAAAAAATAAATTTAATATAAATCAACAAGTTTCACTTTTCTCAAAGTCAGGTCTGAAATGTTGCGAAAACTGCTTATTATTCTCAACTTCATATCTTCCACTGTGGTTAGAACCTCTTTATAAACTTCTTCTTTAACATGTCCCCATAAAAAGAAATCTAGTGGCGTTAAATCGGGTGACCTCGCAGGCCACTTAACTGGTCCACCTCGCCCAATCCAATGCTCTCCTTTTCCAATTATTGAGAAAATGTCTTACATGCCTATGGTAATGCGGGGGTGCTCCATCATGTTGGAACCATAAGGAATTTCTTAACATTAAAGATAAGTCTTCGAGCAATACGGGCAACTCATTTCTCAAAAAATTTAAATAGACTTCTCCCGTTAAATGCTCTTCAAAGAAATATGGTCCTATAACATGAGAGCCAATTATACCTCCCCAAACATTAACTGACCATTTATTTTGATGGTCCACCTGACGAATCCAATGTGGATTTTCGGTTGAATAATAGTGCATATTATGTTTGTTAACCAAGCCGTTGCTTTTAAAAGTTGCTTCATCTGAAAGCAGCACCCTATCTACAAAACCTGGATTATCCCAAATTGTATTTAAAAACCAAATTGAAAACTCTTGTCGTTGGACGTTTATTAATTACTTTATATATTTATATTTCTTAAAAGCAACATTGCCTGTTTCTTGAAACCTTTCTAATAAACTTGCAAAAGCTTCAGGTCTTGGTTTTTTTTCGGCATCGTGATATCATACCGCATAAACCCTGCTTGCTAGTAAAGGGTTTTTTTGACACTCGCCCAACATAAAAGTCATGTTTATCAACTCTGGAGTACTCAAACTCATTGTTACTTAACAATTTCTCGGCTTATCGTCAAAAAACAATGGTAATTGATGCCAATTCTCTGACACTTTGCGGTTTTGACACGAATGTCAATCTTTCTTTTCATTTATGATTATATTATGGCCTCCTTATATTATAGGTAGTCAATTTAAGCAACGTAAATAATACCGTTTCTGTTAGAATGAGTAAATTTTGGTTTCACGGTTAATTTACTAAAGAACTGTTGGTTAGAAAGATATCAAATAGGGTATTTTCTGAAAGCTGGCGATGATCTTTAATATGACAGTAAAATATATGGGGTGTTCCATTTAAAAAAATTCAATCCAAGGTAAATTTGCAAAACTTGACCACCCTGTATAACAGTGAATAATTTTGAACGACTTACAAGCGATTATTGTAATCCTAGATACAATACATTTTATAGAATATTTGGTTTTTCCATACCTGCTTCAATTGTTTTCAAAAAATGGCCGGAGTATAACCCTTTTTTCCACTTTAACCTCGTCCCATTCCCTTGATATAAATTTTAGACCCAACAAACCTCATATCAAAATGATCGTAACGAATAGGAGAATCAACTAAAATAATAATATACCGGGTGTCCCATTTAAAAAAACACAAGTTTGGTTCACCACGAACTTTTCAGACCACCCTGTATAATGGGTATAATTTTAAAACACAGCGTTCTTGACTATCAATCATATCCCAAAAATGTTTTTTCAAATTCTTCTCCGTTTGCCCACAATCGTCCACCCCATCTTGGTTAGGTTAGGTTAGGTATAACTGTATAGACTCCTTTAAACGTTCCATCCAACCAGTTCGCGATAAAATTCTAAACGACCTATCTTCAGAAATACCTTCAATTTAATCTAATGCTAGTAAACGGCTACATAAAAATGAAGATTCTAAACGTCGAGTGGCTTTGGAGGTCTGTGACATAATAATTTCTGAAATGCGCCATCGCTTTAGTTTCAGTGATCATTTAGTGATCAGCCAACTATTTTATAGCGATCAATCTGACAATTACAACAATAATTTTCCAGATCATAAGTAAGTAACTTAAGTGATACGTTTTCTGAAACCGTCAAAATATTAACTTTACTTTGCCAATGACAACTGTAGAAAGCGAGCGTTGTTTTTCGACATTAACTAGAATAAAGACTTCTATGCAACGCCATGGGCCAAGATAGACTATCCGCCTTAGCAATGTTAAGTATCGAGAAATCGTTTATAAAAGGAATGTGCAATTTTAACGAACGTGTCATTCAGCATGTTGCCAATTCTAAAGAACAAAGAGTGGACCTGAACTTCAAGATAATTTAAGGCTCAATTTAAAGGTAAGATATTTATTTTTATTTTAAGTATGCCTATTTTTAAATTTGTTATTGTCCTCCCAATATAATTTACCACGAGCCGCCACTGCTATCTATAACATTTAACACTAAAACATTACAAAAGTTGAAATAAGCAAACAGAACAATTTATTATTAATTTTTTTAAAGAGAAATACGAATTTAGAAGCTTTTTCATTTCCAAGTCTAATTCTAGTACCATACTGAACCAATTTATATGTAGAAAACATTTATTTATTTATTTCACTTTATGCCAAATGATCTAAATAGATATGACAACGTCAAGTGTAAAAATAAAAGATAACATAAGACATTTTTAAAACAATATTAAGATAAGACTAACTAACAGAAAACAATTAAAATGCAAAATTGAAAAGTAATTTCTAATTATTTCTCTTAGCCTTGCTGGTAGTCGGTTGTACATATTCCCACAAAAACAGTAAGGACTTTTTTGGAAAGTGCTAGTCCTATAGGGCGGTATATAAATGTTTGTGGAGTTTCTTGTACCATAATTATGTAGTTCTAGATGACGAGAAAATCTGGTGAATTGTTTTTTAACGAATAATACCGAATGTAAAATTAGAATACATGGGAGACGGAGAATTTTATACTGTTTGAAGTAGGGTTTACATGAGTCTAATGGACTTAATGAGAAAATTTTTCTAATTATTCTTTTTTGTAATATAAAAATTCTGTTTAAATCTGTTGATTGGCCCCAGTAAATAATACCATAGCTTAGATGGCTATATGCAAGTGCGTAATAGGTATTTAAAAGTAGTTTTATTTCTAAAGTGTTTTTTAGATTTCTTGTTGCAAAGTAGGCAGTATTAACTTACTTGCGACATGGTTCATGTGGTTGCACCATGTTATGTGTGGATCTAGAAATTTAAAATTATCAATCCTATTTACATGTTTGCAGTTTAATAACAAGTTTGGAACCCAAGGCATATCTTTTCTTATACAAAATGTCATAAAGCAGGTTTTGGATTCGTCGGCAATAAGGCAATTTTTCTCACACCATAAAGCAAATTTTTCCAAAATTATATTGGCATTATTTTCCAATTTCTCGAAATTATTATCAGAAATTGCTATAGTGCAGTCATCTGCATAGAGAATTATTCTATTTTTTGATAGTGACAGAGGCAAGAAATTTTCCAGATCATTTATAAAAAGCGTAAATAGTAGAGGTGAAATAATGCTTCCCTGAGGTACACCACAGTTTATATTATGTCCAGTAGAGATAACAACCCCCATCTTAACCTTTATCTTACGTTTCTCCAAATAAGACACTAACCATATCTCCCCTTATTCCCAATGCATATAATTTCTTCTGTAAAAAGGAGCTATTTACGCAGTCAAAAGCTCGAGTTAACTCAAAGAAGATGGCAAGAACGTAGTTTGATGTGTCCAAGCCCTCATAAACCAAATTTAATAGCTCAGAAGCAGCTGTAGAAGTGGAGCAATCTTTTCTAAAACCGTGTTGTTTGTTACTTATTAATTTTTCTGCATTTAAGACGTTTTCTATCTTGCATAAAACTACTTTTTCAAAAAGTTTAGAAAAAGTAGGCAGGCCCGTAATACATGGACAGTTTTCGATTTTTTCCCTGTCGCCCTTTTTATAAAGTGGAATAACTTCCCCTAACTTCAACTCACGAGGGAATATACCTTTTTCGAGGGATAAATTAAAGATATAGCATAATGGGTGTTTAATATAATCCCATATTTTTTCTAATGCCATAACTGGGATGTCGTTTTTACCAGAGCAGGCTGTTTTGTTTTTTAACAGTTTTAAAGTTGAATGGAGATCGTGCACATTCAGTGGTGTTAAAAAAATTGACCTCATATGAAACTCACCGGTTGTACAATTTGAAAAATCAATATTATGTTTACCCAAGGTTGTTGATATTAGGTTTTCTGCGCTTGTTGCAAAATATTTGCAGAATTCTTCACATATTTTAGATATATTTATTATGTAATTATTGTTAGATACTAATTTTGTGGGATTAGAGCACTTTTTTACTCTTCCTAAATTAGTATTTATTACTTGCCAGATCGTTTTAGAGTTATATGAGGAGTCTACAATTTTTTGTTTGTAGAAATTTGATTTCTGTAGAGCCAGCTGTTCATGAAATAGTTTTTTTGCCTGAGTGTATAAGTTTTTTGACTCCGGTGTGTTCCAAGATCTGCACAACCAATACAAATTTTTTAAATTCTCACCCTATTTAATTAGTATTGCAGTCACATTCTGTAATACTTCGCTAGAAAACATGGTTTTCGAAAAGAGGCGATCTGGCTTCTAACTTGATTAATAATAATAATAATAATAATCCTGTGTTTAGGAAATATTTATCTGCAATATTTAAAGCAGCTTTTGTTTTCTCATCGTTTGATAGAGGGAATTCATTTTTATTTCTGATAAGCTCCAGTATGTCAAAAAATGAAAATGTGCTAAAGCTTGATTATATCTTGTTTTGAAGAGCTGATATTGATGTAAAATTGTGTCCTCATTTTCGACATTATCAAAAACAGCCATAAGTCTTTTCCATGCCTCAACTGCATTAGACAAAGAAGCATCTTTTTGCTAAAGCCATATCCAGTGACAGAAATTGGTTTAAGAAATTTTAAAGGTTCTAATATTTGATATAAAATATTTAAAAACGATTCTATTTTTATTGTTGGTGGTTTATATATATATATATATATATATATATATATATATATATATATATATATATATATATATACCAAAGAAATAGGCTTTAATTGAATGTATCATAACAATGTATGACTGATCATTTTCTGTTTTTTTAATAATTTCATAATCAAATCGGTAATGAATAAATATTCCGACACCTCCACCTTTTCTTTCTTTAGATGCAAATATTGAGTTTTTTATTGACTGACAATTTATATAAAGAATTTTTAGGTTATTGGTATTTATTAAAGTCATGTTATAAATATTTTTTTTCTTTCTCTTTGAATTTTGAAATTGTGAATTGAACATTCTTGACTATTTGCTTGATGTAGATTATTATAATTTGTTTTATATTTGATTTTTGTAGTCTTACAATTAATACAATTTTTACTTGCATTGCCAATATGTATTTTCTCCAGCATAATAAGAACAAACTTGTTTATTTGACATAGACATTCTTGACTATTTGCTTAATATAGATTATTATAATTTGTTTTATATTTGGTGCTTGTAGTCTTACAATTAATATAATTCTACTTTTGTCCTTGCATTGCCAATATGTATTTTCTCAAGCATAATAAGAACAAACTTGTTTATTTGAAGAATCCTTTAATTTGTGCCCATACCCTCACATTTAAAACAAAATTAAATATCATATGTTTCTTGAAATTTACATTAATTTGATTTTTTGTCTTCAAAATTATTTTTTTTATTAATTTATATAAACTCCTTGCCAATCTGTAATTCCTGTTTGTTTTGATTATTACAAATTCTTCTAAATGTGTATTTTAGTATAGACTTTTATGGCACCCCGAGGCGTTTGTAAGGAACTTACAGAACGTTGTTATGAAGTGAATGTAATATTAAAATCTCCTTGTACTAATTTAGTTTAGATATGTTTAATTTACTAACTGATTTTCTACTAAATACTGGACTTACTCTTCAGACCAATCTTCTCCATTTTCACTTTTGATGTGGATTTCCTCATGCTCTATAGAATATTCGTTGAAATATTCACTACATTTTTCTTCTTTAACATCAACATCTGTGGAAAGGCTTTCTTTATTAATATATGATTTACTAGGATTCTTTTTATCGAACTCTCTATAATACAAAAAAAATGGTAAATTTATTTTTACCCACAACTTGTATTATTTTTGTATTGTAATTGTACTATTAACATTGAAATGTCTTTCATGTTCTTTCCATTTATAAACATTTTGGGATAAAAACTTTTGAAAGGGAACAAATTTTATTAAATTTTTATTTTTCGGGTTGTATGAAGAAATTAGGGCACCAAGGTGGTGAAATTGTTGACGAAAACGATTTTTACAATCGAATTTTTGTTGCAGATGCTCAGATAGAAACACTTCAGATATTTTTTGAGTAGGTTGTGAAATCTTGATTCCCCATTGCCAAGCATGTGTAACTTATATAGTGACAATTTTTAACACTTTAAAAAGTTTCTCATTAGGGTGCTGTGTGTGGTGTAAAATTACAAAAATTTTAAGTATTAGTTAAGTGATAAAAAATATATACTATATTCAAGCTTGACAAAACAATAATTATTATTCAGAGGTTTTTTTAATTGACAAAAATTTAAAATCTAATTTCTAAATTGAATAGAATGATTAATCTATTTAGAGTTCAAAATGAGAATTCATATTGTGCTAAAAAAGTATATATGCAATGTTAGAGCCTGTCAAAAATTTAAAATTTTAAAGAAGCTGTAACTCCAATGTCTTGAGTATTGTTCCCAGATAAGTAGGACTTTTTTTGCTCTAAATTATTTATACATAAACGGACCATATGTCCGGTTTTGAAGCACGTTGTCCAGGTATCCCTGTTAGAATATGACACTGTCAAAAGTTAACATCTTTATTTTTTTTAATCACAAGTAGTTATATTGTTGGTAAATCTATGCAAACCATATACAATCATATCATGTTGTCAGAATTATACTATTTTATAATGTTTAATTTACTAACTGATTTGCTACTAAATACTGGACTTACTCTTCAGACCAATCATCTTCATTGTCACTTTTGATGTGGACTTCCTCATACTCTACAGAATATTCATTGAAATATTCACTACATTTTTCTTCTTTAACATCAATATCTGTAGAAAGGTTTTCTTTATTAATATATGATTTACTAGGATTATTTTTATTGAACTCTCTACAATACAAAAAAAAAGGTAAATTTTTCTTTACCCTCAACCTGTATTATTTTTGTATTGTAATTGTACTATTAACATTGAAATGTCCTTTATGTTGTTTCCATTTATAAACATTTTGGGATAAAAGACTTTCGAAAGATGCCACCTTTACTTCCATTCATAACTTATATAACAATAACCGTTTATACTTTCAAAAAATTAATAATTTTCGTGCCAAAACGTCAACAAACTAGTATCGATGTTGCCGTCAAAATAGTATAGACACAAGACTAACAAATGTGAACATTTGTGTCAGTATCAACACACACGAGAAACAAGAAGTGTGATCTCAGAGAACAAATTTCATTAAACTTTATTTTTCGGGTTGTATGAGGACATTAGGGTACCAGGGTGGTGAAATTGTTGACGAAAACGATCTTTACAATCGAATTGCAGATGCGCAGATAAAAATACTTCAGATATTTTTTGAGTAGTTTGTGAAATCTTGATTCCCTATTGCCAAGCATGTGTAACTTATATAGTGACAATTTTTAACACTTTAAAAAGTTTCTCATTAGAGGGCTGTGTGTGGTGCAAAATTACAAAAATTGTATGTATTAGTTAAGTAATTCAAAAAATATATATTATATTCAAGCTTGACAAAACAATAATTATTCAGAGGTTTTTTTAATTTGACAAAAATTCAAAATCTAATTTCTGTGATCTCAGAGAACAAATTTCATTAAACTTTATTTTTCGGGATGTATGAGGACATTAGGGTACCAGGGTGGTGAAATTGTTGACGAAAACGATCTTTACAATCGAATTTTAGCCGCATAATTTTAAAGTAGTTTGTGAAATCTTGATTCCCCATTGCCAAGCATGTGTAACTTATATAGTGACAATTTTTAACACTTTAAAAAGTTTCTCATTAGGGTGCTGTGTATGGTGAAAAATTACAAAAATTTCAAGTATTAGTTAGGTAATTTAAAAAATTTATACTATATTCAAGCTTGACAATAATTATTATTCAGAGGTTTTTTTTTATTTGACAAAAATTTAAAATCTAATTTCTAAATTGAATAGAATGATTTAATCTATTTAGAGTTCAAAATGAGAAATCATATTATGCTAAAAAAGTATATATGCAATGTTGCAGCCTGTCAAAAAGTTAAAATTTTAAAGAGGCCATAACTCCAATGTCTTGAGTATTGTCCCCAGATATGAAAGACTTTTTTGCTCTAAATTATTTATACATACCCGGACAATATGTCCGGTTTTGAAGCACGTTGTCCAGGTATCCCTATGAAACATCTCAGGATACAAAAATGTCCTGTTAGAATATGACACTGTCAAATGTTAACATCTTTATTTTTTTTAATTACAAGTAGTTATATTGATGGTAAACCTATGCAACCATATACAATCAAATCATGTTGTCAGAATTATACTATTTTATAATGTTTAATTTACTAACTGATTTGTTACTAAATACTGGACTTACTCTTCAGACCAATCATCTTCATTGTCACTTTTGATGTGGACTTCCTCATACTCTACAGAATATTCATTGAAATATTCACTACATTTTTCTTCTTTAACATCAATATCTGTAGAAAGGTTTTCTTTATTAATATATGATTTACTAGGATTATTTCTATTGAACTCTCTACAATACAAAAAAAAATGGTAAATTTTTCTTTACCGTCAACCTGTATTATTTTTGTATTGTAATTGTACTATTAACATTGAAATGTCTTTCATGTTGTTTCTATTTATAAACATTTTGGGATAAAAGACTTTGGAAAGATGCCACCTTTACTTACATTCATAACTTATATAACAATAACCGTTTATACTTTCACAACTTTTGCTATAATTCCGACCAAAAAATCAATAATTTTCGTGCCAAAACGTCAACAAACTGGTGTCGATGTTGCCGTCAAAATAGTATAGACACAAGACTACCAAATGTGAACATTTGTGTCAGTATCAATACACACGATAAACAAGAAGCGTGATCTCAGAGAACAAATTTCATTAAATTTTTATTATATAGTGACAATTTTTAACACTTTAAAAAGTTTCTCATTAGAGTGCTGTGTGTGGTGCAAAATTACAAAAATTTTATGTATTAGTTAAGTAATTCAAAAAATATATATTATATTCAAGCTTGACAAAACAATAATTATTCAGGTTTTTTTAATTTGACAAAAATTCAAAATCTAATTTCTAAATTGAATAGAATAATCTAATCTATTTAGAATTCAAAATGATAATTCATATTGTGCTGAAAAAGTATATATGTAATGTTGGAGCCTGTAAGAAAAATTTTAGTTTTAAAGAGGCCATAACTCCAATGTCTTGAGTATTGTCCCCAGGTATGTAAGACTTTTTTGCTCTAAATTACTTATATATAACCGGACCGTAGGTTCGGTTTTGAAGCACGTTGTGTTTTCTAATTACAAGTAGTTATATTGTTGGTAAACCTATGCAAAGCATATACAATCATATCATGTTGTCAGAATTATACTATTATATATTGTAGTGTAAGTTGCCTAACAGTGGCTCTCGGTGTAAAGTGCTCCTTTTTCTGCCAAAGTGTCTGTTGTTTTATATATCTCACTTCTGGACCTATGCCTAATCTCACATGAAAGACTTACTGTCAAATCAGCAGCTCTAATTGGGAAAAGTAATCATATTGTGATTCTCACTGCAGCCCAGATACCTTAACTCCACAGAGGAAGGCAACCTGTAAACACACAAATTATTGGAAGGCTAACTACGATTCTATTAACCAGTATCTGTTTCAGTGGGAGCAGGACATCAACCATACAGATTTAGCCAACTTTTGTCCCAATACAGTTCCCAAATAAATCATTTAACAAACAAGTACGTAAATCATTTGAAAGCAGTCTTCTGCAGCAGAGTCCAAAAAGATTATATCAATATATCAGTAGCTCGCTTAACTCAAACCACAGTTCTCGAAAAGAATTTTAATAAGGTGTTTTTGTCCATAAGAAAGTGAAATATTGTACTTTCAAGAACAATCAGGGGCATAAATATTGGTTAAATAGTTAAATAAAAAATAGTTTAAATAAACATCAACAAAAAAAGGGTTTAAGCAAACTTTAGTTAAATTGTGACTTACCTTACCTAAATAAGTAAGTATTACAAAACGAAATATGAAAACAGTAAATATGTACAAAATTTACTTATTAAATAGATATGAAGAATAACTTACAAATTTTCCTCTTCAGTTTTTATGTCACCTGTTTCTCTTTTCTTAGTAAAATTACCATCTGAATTATTGCCAATTTCATTCTTACATCTCCTGAAAATATTAAATATATTCTAATATTATCTTAGTTATATCACAGAAAAATCTTAACTATTATGTTAGAGAAATGAAAGAATGTGTCAGATACCTTTTTCTCAAATATTTTGGGGAAATAATGAGACATTTTACATACATAGGTACATTTTTTGTTGTTAAGTTCGTTGTTTTAGAACTATAATACATTCATTACTGTCCTAAGACTATAATAAATTGGTTAGAATACTCATTGCAAAAAAATGTATGGTTTTGAGACTAAAAATGACTATTAAAATGCTGTTATTATCATATGCCAGAAGATAAATAAATTTTTTTGTCTACTGATAAGGGAACTATTTTTTGTAACTGACACATTCAAAATTTGTGCTTTTAAAATGGCTTACTTTAATTTCTGTGTGTAGTTGGGATCTTCTGTAGTTTGTATAAATAACTTCATATTTAGAATGAAAGAAGCAACTCAAATTGGTGTCGTCTGTATTTCATGATTAGAAATAGTATATGCCATATATTTTTAACATTTTACAAAGACAAAACCTTAATTAGTCTAAGTAACATTTGTTATTTGAAGGTACCACACCTCATTTCAGCTATTAGACACGTTTGTGTTTTACTGTTTGTTGTTTATATAATTTGTCGACTCCTCGAAGGGGCAAGATGCTCTCCTTCATTAGAAGGACGGGCCACCTTCGTAGAGAAGAATGAGATGGGTGGGACCGGGGTTAGGCCTTTTAGACCTAGTTGCTGGGCTTGTCCTCCCCATTTGGTTTCGGTGTTATCCAAAATCTTTGAAAATCTATTGACAGTCCAGACATATACTTACTTCGAGGCTAACAGCTTGTTTGCTGAGAGTCAGTATGGTTTCATGAAGTCTAGGTCAACAGCAAGTGCCATTATCCCATTGTTAGAGTATGTGGTTGAGGGTTTTGAGGAGGGTCAGCAAACTGTTTCAGGCGGTAAAGTTTCAAGATCCCTAAACATAAATTATGGAGTACTGCAAGGTTTGCTGTTTTTGATATACATAAACAATATCGAGGTTTCCATGAGCAGCAAGTTAGTTGTCTTTGCTGATGATACCACATCTCTTCTGAGGGATAAATGTCTTCGAGCACGGGTAGCCAAAACGCAACAGTCAACAAAAGCTTTAGAGAGTTGTTTTAACCTAAACTAGTTGTCATTAAATATAAATCAAACCCTTTGAATAAATAGAAAACAGGAAAGAGCCCATTATTTTACATTAAAAGACTTTTGACGGAACTACGTTATTCTGGGACCTTATTTTTCTGATGTTTACATTTTGGTTTGTTGACGTGTGTTGTCAAACGATCGTTCTTTGCAAATTTAAGTTTAAGTTTTGGCAGTTTGTAAATAATACGCACATTGAATTAAGATAAAAGTTGATTAAATAGTTGTGTTGTGTGTTATAAAACGTAACAAACACATTTTTGGTGGTTGGCATTATCCTGAATACAAGAAATGGTCAGTTGTGTGGCGTGCGGTCGTACCCGTATTAAAACTACAAGGAAGAAAGGAATTTTGTCTTAACAGTAAGTGCATTTGTATTTTCGTAAATAAAGAAATTAACTACACACTTTTAAATCCGGTTTAAAGGCAAAAATAATTATTATTATAATAAAAAGCATAATTCTTTAATTATGTTTTAAAACGGAAGAAAAAAGTTGGAGTTATGAGTTTCTAGAAACGTTTATAGGTGACGAAGTAAGTTTTAATATCTAACATTATATTCTCTTTTTTTGGGTCTGATACTGTGCGAAAGGGGAAACAGTTTGATTATATTTCTCAACAAATGTTATTTCTTTAATAGGCAGTAAAGGCAAACAAAAAAAAAATTAAATCCTTTTTTGGAGATTTTAATTCATTTTTTTAAATTTTTTTTTAAATTTCTATAAATACTTAAGACATTTTGTTTTTTGCAAAAATATAATATTTTTAATTTATTTATTTATTGCATTTAATCAAAAACTCACCTTAAGTAGCCCAAGTATTTGTTGTAAAAAAATAACCTAATCTGACTTTACATCGTTTAAGATATCCCAAAAATAATAACAATAAAAATTTGGATTCTATAAGCTTAACTTAACCAGACCTAACCTAGGTAGTATTTATTGCTTAAATATTTACTGTGTACTCTTAATACCGCAAAAATGAACATATTTTACTTCACGCTTTGTCTAAGTTATATGGCAATTTAGACCATGATAGTTAAGTTCATTTTAGCAAACATATAAAAATAACTTTAAAAAAACTACTCAAATCCAGGATACCCTATATCCAGTGTCATCTTACGGAAAATATAATAAGTAAAAAAATTAATGTGATGTTTTTATTCTTATATTAATAAAAGCCGAAATAAAAGCATATTTAATTCCCAAAATTCAATAAACAGCATATCACTTATGGAGTCCAAAATAAAAGTATTTATCATCTTATTCTCTTCAAACTGTGCAAAGAAAACATAGAATGAAAGCTTTCACGGCTTTGATCAATGAAAAGAAGGGAATGGGAGAGGCAGGGGACCATTAACTTCTTTCGCAATTGTTTAGTTAAGGCTAAAGAAGGAGAGGTAGCGTTAGGTTAGGTCTGATTAAGTCAGTTTACGCTTACAGATTTAGAAATGTCTAGTTAATTTCTTACTTACGAAAATACAAATTCACTTACCGGTGGAACGAAATTCCTTTCTTCCTTGTACCTTGTACTTTTAATACGGGTTTAAATAGGTCAAACCATCGCGAAGTAATGGATAAGTCGGTTAATGTCATGATCCGATATATTATATATATATATATACAATGTGTCCCAAATTTGGCTTACATGCATTGCTATCTCGTAAACCGCTATAGCTACAGGGTGGGTTAAATTAGGAAAGTTTTAGAGAATTTTATTACAAATTTGATGACGTTTTGAAGTTTAGGATATCTTTTGTGGTTTTCAAGATAATTGGGAAAAATCAAAATGGTGCATTTTCAACTTTTGCCCGTAGCTTCTAAACGACTCGTATTATGGTTTTATGGTTTATACATTATTAGGGCACTTTTATTAGAGGAACATTATGCAGGTAAAACGAAGTTTCTAGCTTCAATTGTTTTTGAGATATTGGCATCAACTTTTTATTTTCTTACCGACGCCATATTGGATTATTGTATTTTTGGAAAGATCTTTTTAAGAGCTTTCCAATGATGTATAACAAGGTAAGATTATTATTTTTCTTGAGCTCTAAAAACCAAAATAATTGGTTTTTTTTTAAGTAGGCTTTGATTACGCATGGCGGCCATAATGAAACAAAAGAATGCCGCATGTCAACAATCATTTTGTGTTGCTGAATAGTACTTGTTATCATTTTCTCATTGTGACGAGTTTTTACAAAGTTTATTTGAGTTTCTTATACTACTTAAAATGGAGGGTAATTATTCCAACGAAGAGAATTTGGATATGATAGAACTTTATTTTAAAGCAAATAGAAATACACAAGCAGCTGCGCGTTCATACGAAGAACAATTTCCAGACCGACATCAACCAAGCCAAAGGCATTTCAGATTTCTAATTGTTAACCTGTTAGCCTACGGGTCTTTTTTGAAACCGAAACCAAAAACCTATTCAATAGATAATGAAGCAAGAAACGCAGCTATAATAGAAAGTGTCAGGGACAACCCAACAACCTCAGTAAGAAAGATTGAAGAACAAACGGCAATTCCCAAATCAACCGTCCAACGAGTCTTGAAAAAACTTCACTTTCATCCCTATAAACCTACTATTGTACAGGGTCTTCAGGTAAATGATTTTGCTAGAAGAATCACGTTTAGTGAATGGTTCATCAACAAATGCCAGCAAATACCCAACTTTCATTCTAAAGTACTTTGGACAGATGAAACACGATTTACAAACTGTGGAATTTTCAATAAACATAATACTCATTACTGCGGCACCGAGAATCCTCATAATTTAGAAGAAAGACGTTTACAAACAAAATTTGGGTTCAATGTGTGGTGTGGCATTATAGGTAATTCCAAACAATGCACTTCTGCTTTAAATCACTCATAACAATTTGTATTTTAGATAACCGTTTGATTGGGCCGTTCATTTTCCAAGAAAATTTATCGGGTAACAGATATTTGCAACTATTACGGGAACAAATTATTCCAGAAGTTATAAATTCTGTTCCCCCAAACGACCTGCAAAATATTTGGTTCCAACAAGATGGCTGTCCGGCTCACGGTACCAGAGAGGTGATGCCGGTCTTCAGAAATACTTTCGGGGAAAATATTATCGCTAATAATGGCCCTGTTGCTTGGCCGGCAAGGTCACCGGATATTACTCCTCCCGATTTTTATTTATGGGGATACGCAAAAAATGAGGTCTACGAATTTTCTCCGCCAGAAAGTCTCAGAGAGCTAGAAGACAGAGTCCGAGATGTTTTTGCTAATATTAACAGGAACACCTTAAGAAGGCTTACACGGAAGGTATTGGAGAAATGTCAAAAATATGTGGAAAATGGAGGGAGGCATGTGGTGTAACTTATATTTTTTTTATGTGTTAATTTAAATTTAGTTTAGGTATTTTCAATAGTGTGATAGTTACATTTTAGTCACTAGGTATTCACTGTTAGTATAATATCTTAGTTGAAAATCTGAAACATCGATGGTTGAATTAATTTTTTTACCCTAAGCTAACAAGTTTACAACTAGAAATCTGAAATGCCTTTGGCTTGGTTGATGTCGGTCTGGAAATTGTTCTTCGTATGAACGCGCAGCTGCTTGTGTATTTCTATTTGCTTTAAAATAAAGTTCTATCATATCCAAATTCTCTTCGTTGGAATAATTACCCTCCATTTTAAGTAGTATAAGAAACTCAAATAAACTTTGTAAAAACTCGGCACAATGAGAAAATGATAACAAGTACTATTCAGCAACACAAAATGATTGTTGACATGCGGCATTCTTTTGTTTCATTATGGCCGCCATGCGTAATCAAAGCCTACTTAAAAAAAAACCAATTATTTTGGTTTTTAGAGCTCAAGAAAAATAATAATCTTACCTTGTTATACATCATTGGAAAGCTCTTAAAAAGATCTTTCCAAAAATACAATAATCCAATATGGCGTCGGTAAGAAAATAAAAAGTTGATGCCAATATCTCAAAAACAATTGAAGCTAGAAACTTCGTTTTACCTGCATAATGTTCCTCTAATAAAAGTGCCCTAATAATGTATAAACCATAAAACCATAATACGAGTCGTTTAGAAGCTACGGGCAAAAGTTGAAAATGCACCATTTTGATTTTTCCCAATTATCTTGAAAACCACAAAAGATATCCTAAACTTCAAAACGTCATCAAATTTGTAATAAAATTCTCTAAAACTTTCCTAATTTAACCCACCCTGTAGCTATAGCGGTTTACGAGATAGCAATGCATGTAAGCCAAATTTGGGACACATTGTATATATATATATATATATATATATATATATATATATATATATATATATATATATATATATATATATATATGTCCGCTGTCAAAATGTGACATTATTCGGACAAATTTTTAAGACAAATAAGATGCCCCAACCCGCCTAAAATTTCCAATCTAGTGATATCTCACAAGTGCATTAAAGATTTTAGTGTCATCAAAAAATCAAGATTACATTAATAAGTAAGTAATGTATTGAACGCAGTGAACTTTCAATACAACATGAACGTAAATAACGACTTAAAAAATCTAAATGAGCTTTAACTACTTTGTACGTGGGTAACATTAATTTACAAATCTGCAAAATGATGTCCATTTGCATCGAGACATTTTTGACAATTGGTGACTATTTTTCGTACAACTCTGGTAAGTGTATTTCGGTTAATATTTCTAAATGTGCCCAGAACTCTTTGTCTGAGGATTTCTATGGTCACGGGGGGATCAAATTCATAGATCTCATTCTTCATGTGACCCCAGAGGTAGAAATCCAAGGGCGACAGGTCAGGGGATCTAGGAGGCGAAGATATTGGACCATTTAAAGAAATTGTTCTTTCGTCAAACTACTCTCTTAAGAAGTTCCTGACTTGAATGGTATTGTGACCCGGACATCCGTCTTGTTGAAACCAAGTTCTTCTTAATTCATCTTCCGTTAGAATAGCTCGTAAGGCTGGTACAAACTGGTTTCGCAAAAGCTCTAGGTACCTGTGCCCGTTTAGGTTGTAGTCAAACAAAAATGGTCCAATAAGTCGATTTCCTGAAATGATTAATAATTTATAAATAGGTGCCCAACAGTCAAGGGCGGCAGGGTCTGCCGGGTGGTACTAGAAACTATAAATTATAAAGAGAAAATTATCTTTATTAAAAAGTAGATATTTTTTTTCCAAAAATAATTATCGAAACATCCTGTAATGAATGAGCTTGTATACAGTTGAAACCTATTCAGCTTTATTATGAAAAAGAAAAACATATTTGGTTAGCTGGAAGTAATAGTAGTAATAAATTATTTTGTTGGTATTGCATATTAATTTCGGAAATACTAAATCAATTTATTTCAGTGATATAATAATCTTAAAGAAGTACACCGTGCCTTAATAAAACATTAAATTACAAATGAACAAACCCCTTGCACTTTAAAATTTAAATTATTCAGAAATACAGCTGAACGCCTTTCTATAAATCGTAATGAAAATCGAAAAATAATTCGACATTTGATTAATATGGTATTTTTTTCATAACACAAGAACTAGGCTTCCCGGGTAATAATAAATCATTAAATTCAGACAATCAAAATAATTTTAGAGAATTAGCTAAATCTGCAGAAAATTTAGATAAAGTGTAAATAAATTTATAGAACCCAATTCTATTTTTATAGCTTCTTCGAAGCTACAATACAAATGAATAAAAATGTAATACAATATCAAAAAAGTAAGTTGACTGACTAGAGTAGAACCTTTTACTTTTTTTTATTAGATTATACTTTTTTAGTATTATTAAATAAGTAATATTACTAAACGAAAAAAAAAAAAGATTATTATTTGGCCATCATTTGGTGCCGATTTAAAAAAGATTGGTTAGATAAACTTACCAATGATCCCACACCAAACGTTACTTCCAAATATGATCTGTAGACGTCTTCCTGCAACTTCGTGAGGATTTTGCACAGCCCAATGATGACGATTGTGCCTATTAAAGACTCCACAATTCGTGAATCTGCTCTCATCGGACCACAAGATATGATTTACAAAATCAGGATTTTCATTATATCTCCTAGTATACCACTCACAGAACTATAGTCATCTTGGAAAATCAGCTTCCTTAAGTCCTTGTACTATTATGAGTTTGTATGGATGGTACTTATTCTTTTTTAAAACTCTCTGTACTGTTGATTTTGGCACATTAGTTTCCTGTTCTGCAGTTCTTACCGAAGCACTAGGGTTTTCGTTGATAGCTTGTATAATGTTTCTGTCTCGATTTTCATTGTCGTTATTGTATCCGCTTCTAGGTTGTTCGAAGGCACCATGGTTAATTAAATTAACTACGATTTTCCTGAATTGGGTTTTATGAGGCTGCCGTCGTTCGGGGTACATCTCCAAATACCTTGCTGAGGTAACGTCGGCGTTTCTGTATGATTGAAAGTACAGAGCTAACATGTCAACCTTTTCTTCATTTGAATACGGAATGCCGGCCATTTTCTATAGGTTTTGACAATTTATGTGTCAGATTTATGATTTTATTGGGATAAAAGTGTACCTACCGCTTATTAAAACACAGCTTTGATACTTTCAACTATTTAACTTAACGTCAAAGTCAAAATCCAATTTTGTTACAGATAAATCATGGCCTCCCTAGAAAAACATGAAGAGCTAACATTACTTTAAATCATGGCCTTCTTAGAAAAAACTGAAACCTAACTTTACGAAGTGTAATATTTCGATGATACTAAAATCTTTAATGCATTTGTGAGATATCACTAGACTGGAAATTTTAGGCTCTTTCCAAAAATCGAAAAATCCAATATGGCGGCCATAAGAAAAATTAATGTTGACGCGGGTTGCGGGTTAACAAGAAACAATGAAGACGTGTCGTATACGCCATCTTATTTGTCTTAAAAATGTGTCCGAATAATGTCACATTTTGGCAGCTGTCAAATTTACCGTTCTGGATATACTGGCCAAAAACGAAATCCGCCATTTTCGGTTTTTCCCGATATTTCAAAAACAATTGATCGATCGTAAATCTGAAGCCGGATATCGAATGCAATAAGTTTCCTTTAAAACTTTCCCCATTTAACCTTTGCTGTAGGTATAATAGGAGCCGAGATCCCTGTATAGAGAAGCGAATCTGGGACACACTATATATATATATATATATATATATATATATATATATATATATATATATATATATATATATATATATATATATATATATATATATATATATATATATATATATATATATATATATATATATATATATATATATATATATATATATATATATATATATATATATATATATATAGATTTATACATATACTAGCATTTAATGCTCCCAATGAAAGCTAAGAGTCACAATGTAATTCAATGCCGGTCGTGGGGTATTAGCCAGCGAAGTAGTTGTTTTTGTGATTCCATTTTGTGCCTTTGCCCTACACGGGGCTCGCTAGTCTATAGCGGCCTGATGAGCTCTAATAAGAGCGAAATCGCGATCGTCGTTTGAGTAAAATGGATCATTGTGTCTGCTGTGATGCAGAACATGTTCCCAACAAGGATCATTTTCTTGTTATGACGTTGGTGTACGTGGAAAGAATTTACTATTTTACAAATCAGAATGTTTAAAGTTAGGTACCGTATAATAGCAGTCCTATTTTAATTATTTTATTCACATTTCCAAAATTATTTTTGTATTTCTATGATATGCTGTGTTTTTATTTGTATAGTTAATATTAATTTTACCGAATTTTCTTCTAACCTAACGTGTTTTAGATGTTGATATTTCGTATTTATCTAATGTTTTGTTCTGTATTAAATTTGAGTAAATTTAAATGAAATAATACTTGTGCTTTTTTTATTTAAAACGTAATTGAGACTGAATTAATAAAATTATTTATATCTAATTATGTATGGCCTCTGGTGTCTTAAATGCGTTGATATTTTTAGTGACTTAGAAAAAAATATACTTTTCTAGTTCAACTAAAAATAACCATTCTGTTTATTTAAAACAAAAATCATTACATTTTTATTAAATTCAAGTAAAGTAATAAAGAGAAAGCAAAAATACAAAAGGAAAGTCCAAACGAAACAAACAAATAAAATTCCACGCATTTTACAGCTTATGAAAGCATATTGTAACTTTCAAATGATTTCCAAGTTTTTCCATATAGGCTCTTCTATGGTTACGCTGTTAAATTCTTAGTTGCAGGTATTTCTTTGTAGCAAGCTTTAGATCAAATTAATGTAAATAGTGGGCACGTGTCGCGACAGTTCATCATCCAGAATGCGCTCTCCCTTGTTAAATTATTTTACCCATGCGGCAAAATTGCCACATTTCTTTATAACTTTGTTAAGTGGCTCTTTCAAATCCAGTGTTAATTTTAAAGCATTAATAACAACAAACATTGAATTTAAACCCCTGAATAAATATAAGGATAAATGTACGAAAAGTATTAGGTATAAAGTAAAATTTAATATCTAAAGTGAGCTATTAAAGACATGAATTTTAATGTTTCACCAATGTTTTGTTAAATTGTCATCTGAAATAATGTATCACAATAATTGGTGTGTTGAATTTAGTCCATACATTAATTATAATTCTCTTTCAAAGGTATAGGTTTTCAAATTACTTTCTAAATTTCAAAGTAAAAATCAAAGTGGATACGCCACTGAAAACCGGAAACAAGGTTTTGTCATTTTGTTTTGATTCTAGGGACCTTCCCGGTCTCGTCAAGGTCACGCCTGTACATTTATTTATTCAAAGATCAAACCGATCATATAATTTTTAGTCTAAGGGAGATACACTGGGAGGTGGTTGTAGATAGATCTATAAATGACACTGTTAGGCTTCTGGGTGTATATCTCGATAGTATAGCATGTCCCATTTAGGGTACTTTTGCTGGGTTTTCCATTATTTTTAGAGATAGAAAGTTGAGGGTTTTGCGACAGTGTGCTTTTCCATAAAACTAAAGATGCCGTTACCAAAATTTTCATAACCCTTTTCGTTTTAAAGATACAGGGCTAAATTGAAAATGTTAGTATGTTTTATACAGAATAATGAAAATTCTGAAGAAGCCTCGGAATTCTATTTCCAAAGGTAAGTAAGTAAAAAATCTGTATTATCATTATAAGTTTTTGCTTGTTAGATATCCAGAAAACAGGCAACCGTTTTTTGAGATATTTGCTGGTTTAAAAGCAAATTTAATTGAGCATGAATCATTTGTTCACCTGCGTCCTAAAACATACAACAAAGAGAACAGAGAAAGAAAAGAGATAGATGTTTTGAGTTATAGAGAAGCAACCTTCATCCTCATATAGAAAAATTGAGAAGGAAATTGGTGTGCCAAAAATTGACGGTCAGAGGTGCTTAAAGAAATATAAGTACCATCCATACAAATTTAATATAGTGCAACATTTGCATTCTGGCACTGTTTTGCCAGTGGTATTTGCAACAAATCGATACTAACGATTTATTTGGACTTGTTATCTGTTCAGACGAATGCTTTTTTCAAGTGCGGGAATTTTTAATTATCACAATACCAAGAACTGGCATAGTGAAAATCAGCATTTAATGTTTGAAACGGCACAACAATGACGCTTTGGAGTTGGGGTATCATGTTTTATTTTGGACAGACATATAGTTTATAGGATTTTTGGAGGAGGTCTTAGAGCACGTATATAATGCTATTTACCTACAGCAAGATGGTGCCCCAAGTCATAACTCTTAAGGGAATTTCTTGATAATAACTTTCCTCAAAGATGGATAGGTACCAATGGACCCGTTAGATGGCCTCCACAATCTCCAAATCTCTCAATTTCTGATTTTTTTATGGGGCTTTATACAAAATGAAGTATATAAAAGATATGACGGCATAGCAGAACTTCGAAAGGCAATTCTTTTAGCCTTTCAAAATCTGTGAATGAGATGAATGGTTCTTTTTAACGCTATTCAAAGAATCACAAAAATGTGCCAATCTTGCATAGAGAAAATGGTCGTCAATTTAAACATCACCTTTAAAAATTAGTTTTTTCTTTTTTTTTAATAATGTTATTTTTGTTTGTTTTTGTTATATTGTTCCTTTATACTATAAAACTGTTGTTACAAACTTACTGTTATTAAAAAACTCTAAAGGTATTTTTATATAAGAAGATACCTATATGCAAGGTATCCAATTCTTTATTCGCAACATGTAACTTTCAATTGTTTATTATTGTTATTCATGGCCTACTATTAAATTATGCATTTAATTTCAGAAAATTGTCATTTATTTGTGTGTTTCTGAGAAAAAGTGCAAACTATTAAAAATTTTTGAAAAGGTATAAAAAAGACAAATTTTATAGTCTATAAATATACATGGTGTTCCATTTAAAAAATAAAGTAGATTGCGATAACTTTTTGACCTAACCCTGTATAATATTAATTCCAAAGGCAGAATTGAGTTCTACGGGAAAAGTTATATAATAATAATAATAATCTTTATTAATCTGAAAAGTACAATGTAAATGTAAAGACAGGTCAAAGTTTAAATGTCACTAAACACTAAACATAAAGAGTGATAAAATGACGCCAATTAAAATTACCTATAATATAATCATTTAAAACTACATCAAAGTATTCACATATAGGTGTTTCTCATTATATTATAATACTCATCCAAATCATAAAGACATGCTTCAGTTATTACTACTTTAGTTTTCTTTTTAAATGTTTTAAAATCCATTATTTTTATTTCTTGCGGAAGTGCATTATATAATTTGATGTCTTCATGATTAGTTCTTGCTAGTCTACTCTGAGGCAATACAAGTTTACTGCAATTCCTAGTGTTATAATCATGCAGGTCAGCTGCAGCAGTACATTTTTGTATATTTTTCCTTACATGTAATAATTTGTTATATATAATGATACCATATAGTGTCATTATATTTAATGCTTTAAAATACGGCCTACACGAATCATCCCCTTATATTTACAATGCATCTTATAGCTGCTTTCTGTACTCTAAATACTCTATTAAGACGTATATTGGCCGCTGAGCTCCATGCCAGGATACCATAACGCAACACTGAGTCAAAAAGAGAATAGTAGGTAGTGAGAGCTGCAGTTTCATTTATAGTTGTATTGATTTTTCTGATTGCATATATAGATTTACTTAACTTAGTACATAACAAAGTTATATGTTCATTCCATAACAAATTTATGTCCACTGTTACCCCCAAAAATTTTACAGTAGGTTTTTCAATAGTAGCTCCCACAGTCCTAGTCTCAAACACGAGTGACTCAGTCTTGCCCTCATTACAAACCAACTGATTAGGTAGGAACCAAGATTTAGCACGCTCTAATAAGCTCTCCAGTATCTGAGCTGTATCCACTCCCCCCTCACTAGCCAGACCAAATGTGGCATCATCCGCGTACAAAATACTTACGACATTCTCATTGTCATGAAAGGCTTTTGGTAGGTCGTTAATATAAACGAGGAAGAGGAGTGGGCCCAGCACAGACCCCTGAGGAACTCCCACTTCAGTCATCATGGGGTCACTAATTGTGTCAGCACAACTCACAACCTGATATCTTCCCGAAAGATAGGACTGCATCAGGCCGAGAGCCGTTCCCCTCACTCCATAGAATTTTAATTTGCTCAATAAAATATTTCTATTCACACAATCAAATGCAGCACTTAAATCCGTAAATAGGCCTAAAAATTTTTCCTTATTTTCAAAAGCATCTCTTATACAATTTGTCAACTTAAGTATTGCGTCCATAGTTGTTATACCCTTCCTAAAGCCGAATTGTTGTGGAACTAAAATTTTGTTTTTATTAAGATAAGATACAAGCTGATTATATATGACTGTTTCTAGAATTTTTGACACCACTGATAGCATCGAAACTTGTCGATAATTTTGAGGCAGATTGCTTTCACCCTTTTTATAGACGGGAAATATTTTTGCTAGTTTTAGAGGGGTTGGGTAACAACCTTCCTCCAGACACTTATTTATTATATCCACCAAGGGAAAAAGCAAAATATCAGATACTTTCTTAAAACTAAATACACTAATACCATAAACGTCTTCTGTTTTTTTGTTTTTTAGCTTACTAATAATACCCTTTATATCATACTGATCAACTGGTTTAAAGAACAAAGAGTTAGCTTGCATCAGTTTATTATCCAAAAAGTGTTGATATACTACATTAGCAGAGGGAAAATTATTAATTAATGTTTTAGCATGACCCACAAAAAATATATTAAGATCATTTGAGGATATATTTTCTGGTATAACTCTTTGTTTATTTTTCCTACCTGTCTCAATACTTATTATGTCCCAGACAGTCTTATTATAATTATCTGATTTTGCTAATTTTGACAAATTATATTGTTATTTTGCATTAATTAAAATTGTATTGTAATGTCTTTTATATTCGTTATAAATTTGCTTATTTCCTTCCGTGGGATATTTTTGTTTAACTTCATAATAGAACCTAAGTCTGTCCTTAGCCTCATCCACTTCTGTAGTGATCCAACTCTTGCGTGCCCTCGCACCATCAACTCGTGGGCATATAGGAAAACATATCTCATAATAATAAAGTAATTCATCATGGAATGCCTTGTACTTTCCCTCAGCATTAGAGGAGGCATACACATTGTACCATTTCTCTTTGGAAAGTAAAAAAGTAAATTGGTTAAAATTATTATTACTATATCTACGGTGTGTTTTATTTATGTCCTTTTTTATAACATATTCCCCTACTTCCAGCATAAGAGCATTATGATCTGAAATTCCCATACAATTCTTCGCGTCTTTAGTTATATAATTACAAAACATATTATCTAAGCAGTTATCTCCAATATGTGTAGGCTTATCCACGAGTCGACGAAGTCCAAAGGACAAGAAGAACTGAACCATACTATGCGTGTTATTGTCATTACTATTATTAAAATGCACATTATAATCGCCTGCAACTATAATATTAATTTTTGTATTGATTCTAGTTACTAACTCTAAAACATCTGACATTATTGTTAGAAAATTATCAATATTTTTAGTATTGGTTGATCTATAAACACTAATTACAACTAAACTCAAATCCTTGATATAGCAGGCTGAAACTTCACATATTTTTGTAACTGATAATTCTACTATGTGCACCAAATTATTTGCTTGCATACTTGAGTGCAAATAAACACAACAACCTCCATTTTTTATTTCATTTCTACAAAAGTAACTAACCAAATTAAAATCACTTATTTTTGTTTGTTGCAGCTGATCTTCCTTGAGCCAATGCTCACAAATACATAGAATTTTTATATTTAAATTCTTGTTAATAAAATGTTCAATTTCTAACACCTTATTTGATAAGCATTGTACATTTATATGTAACACTGAAACGCCTATGCTGCTTGAAGTCTTTTTTTCCCTGTTACCTAGTATCTCCTGTGGGGTCTCGGACGTCGAATAAAATTTGATCCCCTCTGCCTGTCAGAATTATCTTGAAATGTTCTCACATTTTGTTTCCATTTAAAAATGTATGGTCTAATTGTCACCCCTACCGGCCAAATATTTGGGGAAAGCACATTATCTAGATCTTCTGGAGCAATTGATATTTTAAATGAGGCATTGAGTATTTTATTTATTGCCTCAATTTTTTCGCATGAGAGAAGATTAATTTTATTTTGCCTAATATGGGTCTCCATCTGAGCGACTGTAGTATCTGAATGTAAGTTGTTTACAAAAAACCACTTTCTTTCTTCAGCAGCCGAAATCTGACTTATGGTAGTGCTTAAGCCAGCACATATACCTTGAGGGTTTGAGGCCTTGATAACCAATTTATTGTCGTTTTTTGAATTTGAAATTTGCTGACTTTCATTTTTCTCTTTGTCTAGATTTACGTACTCATTTAACTTCGATTTAACTTCAGCCTGCAACACTGCAGCTGCAACTTGACTATGTGATATACCTGTGGATGTTCCAGGTTTAGGGTTGTTTGTTTTTTCCTCGGTTTTTGCCAAGTCAAGATTGCCGCCCTTCTTATTATAAGCATTAAGTGCACTTTTTAAGAGTTCTTTGTTATCCTCTTTTACCTGTTTGGTTATGTTTTCTATGTTTTGTGATAAGTCACTCATGTGTCAATTATGTTTGGTGCAAGATTTTCCAATTTATTTTCTTTCGTTGAGTTAGACGGTGAAACCTCAGGACGCTGCTCAACTTGTAATGAGCGTCCTTCAATTGTTTTAACTCTATTTATCAAGTCCTTCATGAAATACTCTTTTTCGGTTTTTAATTGTTTTACGTCGTTCGCAATTAATTTTATTTTTTGCTTCCAATCCTCTTGTACAGATTTTGACTTAAGGATTTTTATTTCTTCTTCTAGTTGGTTGATGCGGTTTTTTTGCTCCAGAACGTTATTAAATAATTGGCATTTGCAGTCTGGGCAAAAATGAATCAAACATCTATTTCTTAAAACAAGAACTCGGATCTCAGTTGGAGAAATTCCATCACAGTCAGCGCAGATCACCTTTGAGCAAACGTCACATTGGTATCCAAATAATTGAGATTTTTCCTCCCTCAGCACACAATCGCGTTTGCATTTGTAGCAAACAGACATTTTGATTTGGTAGTCTGTATTTTTAAGGAAATTTCTCGAGAGCACGTGGCAACACTGAATTTGAACAAGTTGTTATTGTTTACTACAATGCTTTTATTTCGAATAATTTCGTCCGAAAAACAGAAATTCTAGCCGTATCTTTAATTGCAGACCAACAGCAGGCACTGATTATTACACTGTAAAACGATTTTTGCATTTATTCTCACTCTAAACAGCAGAAAACATTAAAAACACGAGCACATCGTAAACAAACGTCACACGGTGTTGTCGGATAAGAAACAGTATTCACATTTTACATCACCAGAAAACTATAGGCCTATCTCCCTATTGCCAGTTGTGTTGAAAATATTTGAAAAGTGTATGGCACTAAGATTGGTAAGTTTTTTTGAAACTAATGGTCTTTTCTCGAACTGTCAATTTGGCTTTCGACAGGGAAGGAGTACAACCATGGGCATCCTGGACCTGATTTCTTTTATAATAGAGACCTTCCATATCAAAACCTACGGTACAGTCCTGTTCTGCGATCTCAGCAAGGCTTTTGACTGTGTTGATCACAGTATCGTCTTGAAAAAGTTACATTATTACAACTTCTGTAATGATAGTATGGAGATGTTTGCATCATACCTGAGTAATAGAACTCAGATAGCGAGGTACAAGGGCGCATTTTCGGAAAAGAGAAGTGTTAATATTGGTGTTCCACAGGGCTCAATCCTGGGCCCAATTATCTTTTTAATATATATCAATGACCTACCTACCAACAGTATAGCTAAATACACTCTATTTGCTGACAACACGACTTTATCTCTTGCTGATAAAACATTAGAGAACTCTTTGGGAAATCTGTGGCTGCGTAGGACGAGGCTGAGCTGTGATTCTGCCCTAACGGGCTGTTGCTTAACAGGGCTAAAACGGGTAGAATGGTATTTTCTATGCAAGAGTTCCCTGAGAATGACAACCATAAGTCTCAGGCAAAATTTTTGGGAGTCTTGCTAGACTCAAGGTTATGCTCTAAGGAACCTATCATCCTGTATTTCTCCAAACATCTTGAGAATAGCTTACTTTGCTCTTTTCCAGTCATATGCAATCCTCGCTTGGGGACACTCCTCGGGAGTTCATAGACTGTTTGCCCTACAAAGGAGAGCAGTGATGATTCTCGTTCATCTAAATTACCGGGATAATTACAGAGATGTCTTTGCTTCATTTTTTTATTTATTTATTAACATTTATGTCTTAGAATCTAAAAGATATACCGTCAAAAAAAAAATTAAAAATTTCAAAAATCAGAAAATACAAACATTCAATATGTTAAATTAAACACTCAATACAGAATTACAGAAAACTAACATATAAATGTAAAATATTCCTTGACATCATAATAACAATTTTCAAGAAGGGTATTATACATGGTGCTGCAAAAACAGTAAGGACTTTTTTGAAAGGATGTAGTTTTGTATTCCGGTATGGATATATTGCTGTTACTTCTGGTTGGATAATCATGAGTTGTCGAGCTCGGTGGAAACATGCTAAATTTTTTTCTGACAAATAAGACTGCAAGTAAAATTAAAATACATGGAAGTGGCAGTATTTTGTGTTGGACAAAATAAGGCTTACATGAAACCAGAGGATTAAGTGAAAAGATTTTTCAGATTATTCTTTTTTGCAATATAAATAATCTGTACAAATTTGTCGATTGACCCCAGAAAATGACACCATACCTTAAATGACTATAAGCTCTGAGCATAGTGTGTGTTCAAGAGTTGTTTTGTTTCCAATATATCTTTAAGATTTCTTAGAGTGAAGTATGCAGTATTTAACTTACCAGCAACATAATCTAAGTGATTTTCCCATTTGATATGTGGATCTAAAAAGATACCGAGAAATTTAAAATTATCTGTGTTGTTAACGGGATTATCATGAAGCTTTAGTTCTAAGTCACAAGGTAAAACTTTTCTTATAGTAAAAGTCATATAACAGGTTTTAGATTCGTTAACAATGAGTTTATTTTTCAAACACCAATTAGAGAATGTAATTAACATACTGTTAGCTTTTCTTTCTAGATCATCCAAGGTACTGGCTGAAATTGCGACAGTGGAATCATCGGCATAAAGTATTAGTTTGCTATCATCCTGTGAGGTATGTTTATCTAAGTCATTTATAGAAAGTGTGAATAAAAGTGGAGATAAAATGCTGCCTTGTGGCACCCCATAAGAAATTGTTTGTTCATTTGACAGAATATTTCTCACTCTAACTCTGATTCTATGTTGTTCCCTGTATGACTTTATCCAATCGTTTATGGTACCTCTTGTACCAAGAGCATAGTTTTTTTTCTATAAAATAGAAGTGTTCAAACAATCGAAAGCATGTGTTAGGTTGAAAAAAAGTAAAATGACATATTTTGATGAGTTCAGAGAACTGTAAATAAAATTAAGAAGTTCAAAAGCCGCTGTAGTAGTTGAACAGTTCCTTCTAAATCCGTGTTGCCTATCACTTATTAGGTTAGCATGTTTTAAAAAATTTTCTAATCTATCTAAAATTGTTTTTTCAAAAAGTTTTGAGAAAGTCAGTAGCCCAGTTATTCCCCTATAGTTTTCTACTTTCTCTGTATCGCCCTTTTTAAGAAATGGGATTATTTCTCCTACCTTTAGGTTTTCAGGAAATACTTAACGTACCATGCTTATATATTCTAGAAAACCTTTTATTTACCAAACGGAGCACCACCTACTTGACTCATGATGAAATACATGAGTATGATACAAGAGGTAAAAGGGACCTTGTACTGGATTTTGGTCCATAAACTTTTTAACGCCTTGCCGGTAAATCTAAAGAACTTACCATATAAGGAATTTCATAATAAAATACTACAGATACTTATTGTGCATTCATTTTATTCTTTTCAGGAGTTTTTAAATTTTACATTTTAGATATGATATTAATAATATTGTGTAAATCATTGTGCTGTTTTTGCAATTTGAACGTTAATAATGTATGTGTATGTCATCACTTTAATAAATTGGGACCTATATGTTTACTAGAAATTAAGTTTACTGTGCTTTTTATTATAGTTTTTCCTTTTACTTTGATTATATTGGCGTGTGTAAACATTTTACCAGATGTATTTGACCTAAATAAATAAATGAAATTGAAATTGATTTGAGGTTGAAAAGGTATTGTATTAGTCTAAACATCTAGAACCTACATTTTTTAATAAATGTACTCAACATGTCAAGGATCTAGAGGAAAAGACATTTGCTTGTGTAATAAAGAAGTATTTGTTGAACTGTGCTTTCTATAGTGTGGAAGAGTTTTTAAATAATGATTTAAGCTTAATGAACGGATCATTCAAGGGCAAGTGTTAAAAGATTTTGCCTGTCTTATTTTATTTTGTTATTTTAGCTTTTGTATTTTAGTTTTATTTACTTTACTTTTTTTCTCTAGTAAGATTTTAATTTAGTGCTAAATATTTTGACTTATATAAAAACATTGTTTATTAACATGGATAAATTCAATATTTCATCTTACTACTACTACTACTACTTATCAAATTTGTCTAGTAATATAAGATTTGATGTACCTACCTTATGTTACAATCCTTCGGTTCATTTTTGCTACTCATACTCTGTTTGACAGGTATTTCAAAGAAAAACTTAATTTCTGTTGCAGATTCTCTAAAAAGTAAAATTAAGAGGTCATAATTATGGATGCAATTCTAATTAAAAACTGTCATGATACTATAAATAAGCATAAAAAGCAAATACCTGTATAGGTATTGCTTGACGGTAAAATTTAGATATCCTCAATAACATAAGTATAGTATTTAATAGTAAAAAAATTTTCAGTTAGGACACTGAGATTAATAGTTTAAATTGTTACTTTATATATACATTATTAGGGGTTTACATAAAAAAAACACTTCTACAAGAAAAATATCTTTACTATTCACATCTTCCAACAACACTCCATTCACTGCCTTCAAATAATAATTAAAAGCAAAAAATGCATTAAACAATAATTTTTCTTGATATATAATTATATCATGAAAATATTGATTTTCAATGTTATTTAAAATTTAATATAATTTTAAAATCATACATTTTGGTAAATAGTTCTATGTTCTTTAAAGGATATTTAAACTATGGGTATATCGAAACAAAAATTTTAAGTTTTAACATTTTGGAAACCTTTTACGATTGCATGAATGTGTCTTTGATGAAGATGGATAAAAATCCTTTGTTATTTCCCCAGTACATTAATGTTTTGGTTGATTCTCATTATAAATTCTTCTTTTGGCTCTCTAATCAAAAACGAATTGAGTAATTTGAAAACAAAAATCAATGATCAGGGCCCGAATTTATTAAATGCAATAAAAATGGTAAGTAAATGATTTGCAATTTTTCTATCAATTGTCTTTGAGATAATATGCTTTTTTCCAATTATTTACACCTAAACGAAAATATAATTAGAAAACTTACTGAATAAGATAAAAATCGTCGTCTTCGCTCTTAATTAAACAGAAGTTAATTGATTCAATTGATACTTTTTAACTTCTTGTACATTTGGCAATCTTTCTAGAAGAACTAAAAACTCAGATACTGGCATCTGTTTATTGTATAATACTGGTTTAGTAGGCATAGTATAAGGCTTTCTTAATATTTTTAGAGATAATCTCTCGTTTTCTTCATTTTTTCACTTAATTTCAAAGGATTTTTTGATTTAATTATTTAGTAAAATTTAGTTTCAATAATAAACAAAAAACACAAATTTTCTTCTTCTTCTTCATTCTTGTTTATCCTGTTACATAACAGGACTTATTGAGTTTGCTACAAGGCAGTCGCCAGATTGCTCTTCGTCCGGGGCTCAGAGTCGTTAAATCGGCGACCCTCGAAGTCTGCACCTTATTCCAGTTTGGAGACGTTATCGGTAGGATATCCGGATGGCGGGCTCTAAGCTCCCGAATACCCCGAATCTTTCAAATTCTTTTTAATATTTCCTCTTTAAAATTTT
Source organism: Kuschelorhynchus macadamiae (assembly GCA_030620095.1). Lineage (NCBI taxonomy): Eukaryota > Metazoa > Arthropoda > Insecta > Coleoptera > Curculionidae > Kuschelorhynchus > Kuschelorhynchus macadamiae. The sequence continues at coordinate 26,816 of JAUTXW010003661.1, read as the reverse complement.
GAAATGCATCTAGGCTTCCACTAGGTGCCCCTTGAGAGTACTACTGATATCACGGGATGACCCTTTCTTTCAAGCTATCCCCTTACCCCTCCCACTCACGCCACGTAGCGGCCATTACGCTAATATTCTCTGTAGAACTGAGGCAGACGAAAAGGATAGAATGCAGGAAAAACTAGGCCTCACACGTTCACAGCGTCTGCTCCCTTTCTAGCCGGGTCGTTAGTTTCTACACTGAGCGATTGAGTCTCCCGTTTCCCCCCGAAATAAAGCAGCAAAACCGAACACGTGGAACCGGAAGACTGAACACAAATTTTATTTTACAGTTAAGAAATTTCTAACCTATATTTACTTTATGAAGCGGCTTGCCAGCTTAAACCGAGGATGCTTCGATGTCGCCAGGGTTAAAATCCTATCAAAAATACCAAAACTAATTTTAACAATAAACTTTTAAAAAGTAATATAGCTCCAAATTTTCATTGGGCATACTACTAGTAGCGCTGGTGTTCCGCCACCAAGTGGCCTTTCCACCTGCTGTCGTATTGTTGAACTGGAAAAACTAATAGAACAGAAAACCTAAATAACTAAACTTATGAAAATCTACCGTTAAAATTGAAAAAAATAATAATTGCCCGAATACATACTCCGCTATACTTAATTAACACTTACATTTTTTTATTATAATCCATTTAGGACGGAATAAAACATAAATATTAAACAAACTCATTTTCTACACTATCTCCTATCACGCAAACTAATTATTTGGGATTTTGCGAGTTATACACAGATATATCAAATGAATGATAGTTTTCGTCTGATATAATAATATTTTGATAGGATATATTTTAGGGTGGCATACCGGTATTGAATTTATACTATCAAATACGATATTTTTTACTATTTTGCTCTTTATTGCAAAATTACTTTTCGCTCTGCTCTAGAAACGGTAAAGATTGTTTCTCGTATAAGCCTTAATTCAAAACACCTACGCATCGTCTAACTTAAACATCAAACTTTAACGCGTTTGACGTAAATTTTTTGCATCGTATTTCAGTCTTAGGGCTGGTATTTTCATCTCGGTATAATTTTATTCAATGGACATTTTCCACGGTTACAATTGCCCCAACAATCGTTTCCACAGTAAATATTCGAAGAACAAAGTAATTTGGGGGTAAAAATGCTGGCCCTTAACCTAAATTAATTTTGTCATTATCTCGAGCCAGCCGGTGGCCAAGAGCGTAAAGCTTTGGGTTTACATCGGAGTTGGTCTGGCAGAGCCTGGGTTCGAAACTAGTAGTTAAAAATCCATTCAAAATGAATTTCACTTTCCACGCTGCCATTCACGCCGGTAACCAAGATGGGGGGAACCCGATGTTACCGTGGGAGTTTGGCTGATATTCCCCAGTCATAAATTTCTGCCCCGTCCTCGAAGGGTGATTCTGGTCCCCCTTTCCGCGCACCCTTTCATTCCCCTTATATGTTACGTCTAAACCAAAAAGTGTACCACCCGGATACTCGGGCAGGGTCACGTAGTCCGACCAGTCTCGAATATCCACGAAAATTAACTAGGCCTGGCCGAATACTTACGGGTGAAGGCCATATTAAACAAACAACAAAACAATTGGCATTATCTGCGCATTTCATTTTTAGGGATTTGTTTTCCGTTTTAACCCACATTATAAATTAAATTGCAGATATTTTTACAAAAAACTTTCAATTGTTAAAAACTGTGAAAAAGTTGTTTTATACGTGTGTAGGAACAAAACGGTTTTTTTTAACAAGTTAAGGTTCTATCAAGTTTATAAATACCATAATGTTTATGTTATTTTTATATTATTTCCGAAATTTTGTATTTTATTTTGAAAAAGTTGAAACATACTTTTTTTAATACCTAAAAATATGTTTTTGTCTTATTCAAATGTAAATAAAAAAACGCTTTATCAGGTGGGGGGATACATGATAATTTTTTGTCATTATTTCTTAGATGTCCCGGATGGAAATTTCTAAAAGGTTGCTACTGTATGCTAATTAAAAGTAATATAATTTTTAGCCTTAAAATATTTGGCAGTTTTTGACAGCATGACTAGTATGTCATTTTTATTTAAAAAAAATACTGCTTGTCGATGTGACGTTCCGGCAGAGGCTCATGCATTTTGAAACAACCAGACAACACAGAACGTAAATGTCAAAATCCAAAATAATACAATTGAAACATAAAGAACTTATACATTATATTATATTTACATTCGGCGTACAACATAACTTTTAATAAAATACCGACACATTTTACGGTGAGCCATGTCAAAACTTCATTATATATATATATATATATATATATATATATATATATATAATCTGTTTATTTATTTAATCTTTGCAATTTTAATTTCTTAGGCATTAATTAAGCATTGCAGGGTATATCCTCATGCAGGTATTGTTTAAATTTAAACAGTAGCTTTCTATAGTTACTCCTGTTTTTTATTTTGCTTGCTTTCCTAGTTCTACAATAGAACATCAAATCAGATGTAATAGTCATTTGGTAGTAAGATGCTGTACATCAATATTATATTTTAAATATTTATAGTAAATACTTTTGTAAAAATTCTTCAAGTAGCGTAAAAAATAGTTTGTATTTTAGGTAGGCTTTTAAACCCGACAAGACCTAAGCATCTTTGTTATGAGCTGGTAAGTCGTTAGTTAATTTAAATTAGGGTTTTCATTTTCTTTAAGTCTGTAATAAAACAAGAAATAAAATACTTTTCAAAAGTGAGGAAAACAGAATTTTTTCACTGAAAAAAAAACAAGAATAAGCTTTATATTATGCGCACTATAAAGTTAGAGTATATTTATTTATTTACTCATGGCGGTGCCATTTACAAATTGATTTAAAATAATCCTAACTAGTTTAATGTACATCAAATACATACATTTTTAAAAATCATTATAACACCTGTTATATTTATTTAGATTTAATCAGTTTAACCTCTCTATTTATTCGAGTTTTAAAGAGTTAAGACATAAAAAAACTATATTATCAAAATAAGTATTTCCAGTATTACAGAACCTAGTGATTGACCATGAAGTACCATAACTAGTATGATGGAAAGGTACATAAAAGAGAGTTTTACTATAGGTCTGTCTTGGTAAAACTGAAAGTGAGATTTTTATCTTAAGAGTTCTGGGCAATTAATATTTAAATTTATTATTTTATATAATGCACATAGATCTTGAATTGTTTTTTTATTTTCTTACAAATTTAAATTTAACAGCAACTGAATGTCACTAGAGTTAATATCTTCGACCTCAATGTTCATTTTTATATCTTATCAATTTCAGAAACTTTCTTTGCACTGCCTATAAAACTGATCTTACGTAAGCACTATATAATACTTTGATGTTATTTTTGTTACCAAAATCACCTATTTACCAAGATCACCTATGAACCAAGATTTCTATATAAGCAAATGTGATTCTTTATTAAAATAAACATCTAGTTCCGTAAAAACATCTCTGTTTTTAAGATTTTTTAGTACATTAAACTGTAATGATGCCAATTGTGATCCTTAAGAAACTCCCCATAAAACCTTTATTTCTCCTGAAAGATGATTATTTGTTTATTAATTTATTTCAAAACATTACAATTTTCAATTTTTACAACATGTCTATTTTCAACTATAATTATATAAATATTTCAAGAGGCACGTAGATGTAATTAGGTACATCAGTATGAGCCCTAAATACATAATATGTATCACAAATTTCTGTATAATAAAATTTCTTCGTTGGGTTTAGTCGGTCTTTCTTAAACATAACTTTTAATATTGAATTCTGTATCGGCTGTAATATAGTTTTATAAGAGCTACCATAAACAATCAGACCATATTGAATTAAAGCAGTTTGGAATTGAGAAATTCTCTTCATAAATAGAACTTATTAATCAAGTTTATAATTTTTTGAGTTAAATAAGATACATGTTCTGACCACTTTAGATGCTGGTCTATCATAATATAATAAGATATTTAGTTTTATATACTGCTTTTATTTCTTAATTTTCTGATATTTTTATAGCATTGTAAGTAAGTTTGTTTGCGATCATTACAGAGAAAGCCATATAGTTTAGTTTGATAGGTTTAGTGAGTTTATAATAGTTTAGTCAATCCTTTACTGTATTAAAACCATTTATAGCTTTATTTTTAGTTTCTACCCATGTGTCGGCAGAGAATATTAGTGCCATATCATCTGCATAAGGTATTATTTTTTTATTTTTTATTTTTTTTTATTTTATTTATTAATGTATCAACAACTTACAAAAAAGTCAATTACAGATACATATGTTCTCTTAGACTAACTAAACTAGAAAACTATATTCTACAATAAGATAAGCCTTAATCTCCTATTTGGTAAGCTTATTTACTTCCTTTTTAAATTTTTCTTGCGTTACACAGAAAATATCAATATCCTTACAGTATGCATTAAAGTGGTTACAGAGTCTTATAAGTGGCGAATTTCTATATAGATTTGTTCGAGGTGCAGCAATATAAAACATATTTGGAGATCTGCTATTAAGTCTACCTATTTTAAAATTAAGTTGTTCTAAGAATTCTTTGTTGTCAATATGATTTGTAATTAATCTATATATAAACATAATGCCAGCCTCAATACGCATCCGCTGTAAAGTAAGGAAATTAAACAAGTCACACAATAGTTTTTGATCGCATCCTCTTTAAGGATAAACTGAATAAGCTTTATAATGCAAAAACTTAAAAAATCTTCTCTGAACGTTCTCTAACATGCAAATTTTATTCGCGTATTGTGGCTGCCTTATAATACATGCATATTGAAGTCTTGTAACCACCAACGATTTATACAAAGCAACTATTGCATCCCTATTACTAAAGAATTTACAATTTTGTACAATAAATCCTAAGATTTTTACAGCACCAGCAGTTACATTGCTAATATGTTCGACAAAACTCAATTTACAATCAAAGAAAATACCCAAATCTTTCTGCAACACCGTTCTTTTTATGGCTATGTTATTTACACAATAATTGAACTGAATTGTCTGTTTTTTACAAGAGAACGTCATTGCTGCACACTTATTGTTTTACCATCTATATTTAGCTTAAGCAGCAAGTTTATGATTGTTATAAAAAGCTTCAGCCCTAATGTTGTACCTTGAGGAAGACCTATTTTCATTTTCATGGAGTTACTAATAGTTTTGTTTATTTTAACATTGTTTTCTATCAGTGACATAGCTGGAGAAAAGTTCGAATACTGTTCTCCTTACTCCATATTGTGCCAAAATATCTAGCAGTTTTAGGTGGGGAACAGTATCGAAAGCCGTCACTAGGTCTAAGAAGATCGCAATAATTTTTTTGTTATTAAGATGGTTTATTATATTTGAAGTCATAGAGTAAACGGCAACCCCATGTACTTATACCTTCTGTAAAACCATATTGATTGTCCGAGAATGTATTGCTATTTTTAAAGAATTTTATTAATCTGTTTATTATGCATTTTTCAAATACTTTAGATAGTTATTTATTAAACTAATTGGCTTATAATTTTGAATTTTATTTTTTTCACCCGCCCTTCAATATGTCACTTAGTGCCGCATTTTAGATAATGTGACATATGCCACGTGTATTATATATTAATTTTTAGGCCATGAGAAATTAATATTAAAAAAAGTGTATTTTTATTAGTCTTTTGAGTACCTTCTTTTACTTCTGTTCTTGATTTTAGTGATCATCATTGGTTACTCGACCTTTCTTGCTGCGGTGCAAAATAGTTCTTAAATATAATTATAAACCTTAAATTTTTTAGCCACCAAATTTTTCTTGTCTCTAGTTCTCATTCCCAAATGAGTGGAAGTATTGTGTATTGATGACTGTTCATCATTATACGACCAATATACTCCAGTTTTCTTTCTTCCTTATGTTATTCTCAGAATGCGCCTATACAACAGCACCTCGAAAGCTTCCACACTTTTGCTGGTCGCTGGGCTTAGGACTATTTTAGACATATACAATTTCACTTATACACATTCCCAATAGGCCGTCGACTGAGGTCCTTCAGCCCATTATAATAACTGAACATAAGCATTTACTAATCTAATTGGTTGTTCATACACTGTACAAAAAAAAGAAAAAAAAAACCGAGCATACAAATAAGAGTTTTTTTAAGTTAAACAAAACATTGGCGACTTTGTATTTAATCCTAGCCCGTCTCATTCTATCCTCTTGCATAGATACTGCAGAAAATTTGTGAACAATTTCGGAGAGATAGTATCTCCCTGTCGAACCCCTCTCCCACATGATGTGGCGTTTTCATATATGTATTTTATAAGTGACGTGTAACGGTAGTCTATACGACAATCGGAAAGCGCCTCGAGCATTTTTTGTTGCTCTACGGTGTCAAAAGCCTTTTCATAGTCTACGCATATCAGCACAAAGGGTTTGTTATCCTCCACGATCTTTTCTATCAAGCTTTTCAACACCTGCAGATGGTCGTTAGTGCCATATCCTGAACGGAATCCAGCCTGCTCTCGTGGTTGGTGCAAGTCCAACTTAGAACAAAGCCTGGATGTGATAATCTTTGTGAATAGTTTGTAAACATGCGAGAGCAGACTGATGGGTCTGAAGTTTCCTAAGGTCGCCATATCCCCTTTCTTATGGGATGGGGTAATACAATTGAAAAGGCATGCATTAAACAAAAGCTTAAGTGCTCGAAACAATTTTTCGCCGCCCATTTTAATTGAATCGACATTATCCTCAGCTGGAGCCTTGTTGTTTTTCATCTTGGAAAGTGCTTTACAAATTTCAGACGAAGTAATTTCGGGAATATCTTCGGAGCCTTGATTTACAACTTTGTGCAGTTTGACAGTTTTCTTGTTGTTTCCACGGGATCTATATAGTTCTGCATAGAATTCTTCCACTAGTTTCAGTAAATATTCTCTACTTGTAACAATCTCTCCTTGGCCGTTTTTCAGTTTACATATGTTTTTGTTACCTTCAGACATATTTTTTCTCAATACTTAAGGCTTCGGTTCCTCTCAAATGACCTCGAGATTCTTTTATTAAGTTCCCCATAGATTGCACGATTTTGGCCGTATTTGTTTCTTAATTGTCTTCTTTGCTCTAGGAGTTGTTTGGTATTCGTGCTTAGTTTTTCCTCCTTGTTCCTTTTTCTCGGACAATGCTTTCTTTCTACTTCTGCGCTTATAATTCCGATCTTTAGCTCTTTTACATTCGTGTCTGCTTAGTCTCAATACTGCACTTCATCTAAGCATTCTTTTAATTCATTTCGGAACAGTTCGGAATTTTATGGATAAAACCGTTTTACAGCTTTCGATTTTGTTACCAACTCTTTCCCTCTTTTTTCATATTTAAATATATTTTTGCTCGTATTATTCGATGATCGCTTTTTAAAAACGGATATGTCATTTACAATATATTTCTTATCCGTGATGATGTAGTCGATCTCGTTCTTCGCCATTCCATCTGGGCTTGCCCAGGTCCATTTCCGGGAAGATTTTTTGTCAAAGAAAGAGTTCATCACATAAATATTCTTTTGCTGCAAATAGTTTACCAGTCTCACTCCACGTTCATTTCGGTCTCCAAAACCGTGTTCACCCATAGAGCTTTCAGAAAGATCTTGCTTCTTTCTAAGTTTCGAATTAAAGTCGCCCACTAATAGCGTGTAGTAACATTTTCGTTCCTGTAGAGCTTTATCTACGTCTTCATAGAAGAGTTCTAACTCTTCGTCTTCGGAATTTGAGGTAGGTGCATATGCCTGAATAACCTTGACATGGTACTGGGAGTTTAGTCACAAAACAATGTATATGACTCTTGGAGAAATGCTCTTGATCTCCGCTATATTTTTGGTATGTTTTTTGTGGATCATCAATCCAACGCCTCCTCTGGAGGTGTCTTCCAATCCTACATAGTGAAAAAGGTGACCTGATTTTAACGATATTTCACTTTCTCCTCTTCTCCTTACTTCGCTGAGATTCACGATGTCCCATTTTATCTTTTGAAGCTCTTCCTCTAGTTCTACGACTTTTTGTTCAGATATAAGAGTTCTCACGTTATATGAAGCCATGCATAATGTTCGTCCTCGTCGGTAGCCTGGTCGAACCCGGTGATTTTTAGCACCCTCTGCTCTGGATCTATCCTGACCGCTACCATAATCGGGGATCTTCGAGCTGCCGGGGACTGAGGGCCTTTACTCATTTGTGTGAAGCATATGGGGTGTTTTAGCCGTACCCCTACCACGCTGGCCAGACGGCTTGGTAGGGTGGGTGGGTGGCTAGAGTGTCATTTCCTTAACTTTAGATCTTACAGTTATACCGCTGTGACTCGGTCGCTAGTGCCTCGTTAGTTTCTAGCAGGGTGCACCGGATGACCGAAGTCATCACTCGTGCAGGTGAGATTGAAATTTGGATTGGCTTTTCACCTTCTTAACGTCATCGTCCCTTGCACCCCCAAAAATATTCTTCAAATCGTAAAGACTAAAATCGCTCAGTGCGCGTGTCATCTCATTACTCCTTAACAACTGATAAGAAAAGAGGCGGGAAATATTGAATCAAATTCAGCTTAGAAGAAAAAAATCTATCAACATGGTTTAGAAAAGCAGAAAATGGACACAAAATGTCAATTCCAACACAAATGGAATGATGAATACTTTTTTATCATGCACAGTGGTAAACATGTGTGTTTGTTGTGCAATGAAACAATTTCTATTTTAAGAGAATACAAAAAGAAGCAGCATTACTCCACCATTTCGCTCAATATAATTTACTTATGGGCTAGTTAAGAAAGGATAAAATTAAAAAACTCCGAAGTCATTTTCGGAGGGAGATTTTGTTAAAGAGTGTCTAGTAGATGTTGGAAAGAGTCTGAGAAAGTGAGCTTATCGCGACTTGGCTGGTTTTCAAGCATTTTCGATTGCTTCGAATGAGAGTACCGATTTATCTGACACAGTCCAGTTAGCTATTTTTTACGAGGTGTTGGAGAATTTGTAGTGACAAAGGAATTACTGACTTTACGGCCACTACAAGGGACCACTACTGGAAAAGATATTTTTGTCGAGTTGCAAAGTTTTTTTGAGAAATATGGTTTGTAGTGGTGTAAATTAGTTGGAGTGTGCACAGGTGGTGCGCCGAAAGCAACATATATCAAAATTCTGATCGGAATTCTGAAGAAAAGAGCAATCACTAGGAAAAAAAAAGAATGTGATTTAATAATTCCGCATTGCATTATTCACCAAGAAAACTTGTGCTCTAAGTCCATACTAAAGAATGTTCTGGATGTGGTACTAAGTACCATCAAGTTCATTGGATCCCGCAGTCTTTACCATCGCCAGTTTAAAGTATTTTTGGATGAACTCTTCAGAACACGATTATGTGAAATAGTTGGTTTTATGGAAAGGAAAGAGAAAACATTGCCGCAATTTTGTGATCCAAACAAGGCTTTGTGACTTGGCATTCTTGGTAGACATCACACGACACTTAAACGATCTGAACTTGAAGCTTCAAAAACAAGGGCAATTGGTAAATCAGCTGTACAGTCATCTTAAAGCTTTTCTAAACAAAATTCGCTTGTGGTAAACACAAATGAGAAGTAAAAACTGTTTTCATTTTTTAACATTATCCAGTCACGAAAACATTGAATACGGTCGCTATGCTGAAGAAATGAAACTACTGTCAAAACAATTCACTGAACGGTTTTCTGATTTTAAGAATATGGATAGCACTTTCAATATTTTTGCAAATCCTTGTGTAATGTGGAAAATGTTCCGCTTCACCTACAATTGAAGTAGATCGAGCTTCAAGAAGACTCATATTTGAAGTCTAAATTTGATGATGTGGAACCAAGCGGATTTACAGAACATACCTCTCCGAAGAAAAGTATCCACAGATGAAAGTTTTCGCGCGAGAAATAATTTGTATATTCGGTAGCACGTATAAATGTCAGCAGCTTTTTTCAATCATGAAAATTATTAAAAATAAGCATCGTACTCGAAGAAAACACTTTACGCGTATGTACTAGTGATATTGACTCCGATATTGTCAAGTCTTTCATTAATTTCCATTTGATTTTTCTATATAGTACTATATACTACACTAGTACCTACTTATTTCTTACCTATATAAAGGTTGCCCATACCAAGTCTAGAGCAACAAGAAGGTAAACTAGGTAAAGATCACTATCATAAATGTGTATAATGAAATAATCAAATATGACAGCATTACACATAAAAAATGTTTGTTTATATGTATATATATATATATATATATATATATATATATATATATATATATATATAGAATTACCAATATTTATTGATTATTAATTTAAAGAAATTAACTTGATTAGCAGTACTGTACTTAAAAATAGGCTGCTATTTAAGTGTTTAGATGTATTGTAAGTACTTAAGTATTATAGATATATTTAAGTATTTAATAAATACTGAATACCTAAAAGTACTTAAGCATTTAGATATAAAGCTACTGAATATTTTAGTTTCGCAAAATACTTTATGCAAACGTATAAGTGGCAGATATGCGGTGAGCTAAAAATCATAGAACTGTTATTAGGACTTTCAGGTGGTTTTACCAAATATTGCTGATTTCTTTGTCTTTGGGGCAGTAGGGCAACATACACCCATTACCAAGTAAAATAATGGCTTCAGAGAGATCAGTTTGTTCCAGGCCAAATTAACGCCAAAGAATATACATCTTTTTGATCTTAAAAAAGTTCTGTTATTTCTATTACACATTAACCTTTCTTGTAGCAAACTTGCCATCACTGTCAAATTCTGCTTTATGCTGATGAATTTAAGATCTTTACAGACACAGACTCTGACTGGGCATGTGAGGGAATGCAGGATGCCTTTCTGGGGTTCCAGGAGTGGTGCATACTCATATGGTATGAAATTGAACACCAGTAATTGTAAATATATTTAGTTTTCTTGAAAAATATCACCAACCAATAATTCATATCTTGGTGGAAAATATTGGGAGTATCAAGGATCTGGGTGTAGTCTTTGATGTAAAGTTAACTTTTATAGACCACATTGCTTACTGCCGTAATAAAGCACTGAAAATGCTCGGGTTTGTAAAGCGTCATACTAAAGACTTTACTAATATAACAGCTCTGAAAGTTCTTTATACTTTTCTTGTTGGTTCTGTGTTTGGTTTCCACACTTTGATATGCATGTGAATGCATTAGAACGCGTTCAAAACACATTTTTGATATATGTTGCTTTCAAACGCGGCATTCTTTCTGAGCATATTGATTACCCCTCACGGAGAATGGCTCTCTTAAATCTGAAACCACTTGTTGGGAGGACAAAAACAACGATTAGCTCCTTATCTTTAAGTTGTTAAACGATCATATGGTCTGTCCTGAGTTACTTGAAACTGTTAACATAGATGTGCCTGCTAGAAGCTTGGGGGTAACTAACACATTCGAACACTATGGAAAAACATCGTATCCTGTATGGGTAAAACTCATCTATCAACAGAGCAATGGCGCATGCCAATGAAATCAGAGTGGATATGTTCAGCGTCTCTCTAGATAGAGTGAAGTCCTCATTTTAATGTGTGTTTTACTTATTTATCATTAAGGTATTGAAGATTCTGCTCTGGTATTTATAGTATTCACTCATTCCATTATATTTTAATTCTTTTGACACCAATCTTTAAACTACTTTTACTAGATGGTAAGACTAATTTATTACTTTATCTTTGTTTAGTCTAATTAATTTAGGAAATAAGACTTTGTAATTCAAAATGCAACTGTTTGTTAAAAATACCTAATAAAAATATATAAAAGAAATATTAATAAAATCGTATACAGATTATCGATTCGACTATTTTTACATGACATTGTTTTTGTCAAGACTCATAAATTCGTTAATATGACGAATTCCAAATAAATACACTGTGAAATACAATTTTACAGGTAAAAAAAGTAATCTCAATATAGTCTAACAAATTCAAAATACCATTTGCACCATTATTTTTGCATCTGTGTCCAACTCAGTTTTTCTCGTCTGTCTTTAAATCATATCTAGGTATTCCGCACAGCTTGAACCAGTTACTAACAAGCTTCAATGTGTATGTATTAATTTTCTCTCTGTAAAACAGCATAATAATCAATTACTGACATTTAAATGATAGAGAATTCTGACGGTATATTTTCCATAATTTCCAAAGAAGTTGAATAAATGGCACAACTATCAAACAAAGCCAGCCCTCAAATATTTCAGCTCTCTCAGCAGAACAATACTTTAGACTGAACATATTTATTCCATATTCAGACTCTAAGTCGACCTCATCCAAAAAGCACAAAAAATAATGATCTCTTGACACCAGATCAGATAAGAGATATAGTTGAAAAAATACGGTTTAGAAAATTTTGAGGCTGAGTGTACCACGTGGGTGGCTACCAAGGCCTTTAAACTCTAATAGGTTATACTACGCGCGGGGTTGTGGGCAAGGGGAACGTGCGGTGCGGTAAAGGTAAGTGACGTAGTCGGGCGACCCAAGTTTGTATAAACAGCATGCGTTTACGTGAGATTTCAAGGGGTTTTGTTAATTTAGAACGATTTTTATAATTAATTATTAAATAATAAAGTATAAATTCATTGAATTTTGGTTTACTAAAGACTAGGTAAGGTATCTTTGTTTTTTTATGATAGCTAGATTATAGGTAGGATAGGACTATATTATAACCTATTATTAACATTGATATACTTGCTAGATTTTTTGTTGACGCAATACATTGTTTTGTTTCTAGATCTACATCTAGGTAAAAAGTATGCCTGGAATGCGATGTACAGTTGGTGTTTGCCATAACAGCAGAATAAATTCTAATAAATCTGGCAAACAGATTTCATTTTATCGATTTCCCAATGAAAAATTTATTCGAGAAATATGAATGGACCGAACGAAGATACAGAAGAAAAAGTTAGTAAAAACATGAAGAAAATAAAGATCTATTTGGCAAAATATTCCATTCTCAAAGTAGAGTTCAAATATTATAGACACAAATAAAACATGAAGTCTTCCTCCATAAAGTTTAATTGGAATTAAATTTCTATTCAACCTGTTTCTAAGAAAGATCTCATAATCGTCAGAAATATTTAATACATTGATTGTAACAACAAATATAATTAATATCACGTTTACTTTTTTAAAAAATATACCTACCTGGAGATGTAATTATCTTTATTCGAAACATGTCGAATAGAGATTTAATTTCAATTAAACTTCGTAAATTTCATTTGTGTCTAAATATTTAGCTGTTTTATTTATTGGGATTATGTAGGCATACCTAACTACCTATCTATAGTTTAATTTGTTTTTTTCGTTTCCTCATCACTGAATCTTGTTGCGTGTCTAATAAATAGGGAATTAAAATTTACTCCACAGACATTTTTACTAATTTATAATTGTTAATATTTATTTAATAAATTTTATTTCATTAAAACTATTAGTAGATAAATTAAATTTGTTACGATCGCATACCTTTTTGACCCAACGAAAGAGATAGTGTTATTGATTAATATTTAGTACGAGAGAGAGGGCTAGTGTACGCGGTCGCCCGGTGACGTATACCAATTTTCCGCGGGGAAGCGTAGGGTAACGTATAGAATTAACAGGCTTTGGGTGGCTAGATGAAAATGTAAGGAGCTATCTGAATGTGACTTAGATTTTAATGAATTATTATCAAACGAATGTGAGTTTTATCTGTGTCTTTAGAAATGCTTCAAGATCTTTTTGACACTTCCACCAACTACTCGCTCTATCGAACGATCGTTTGGTACTTTAATAACCGTTTGCACAAAACTTAATTGCAGTTTAGAATATTTAACCGAGCTTTCGGATTTGACAAGTTGCTTATAGAAATCTTAGAACTCGCTGTCAAATTTGACATTCCGTTAAACATTCTAAACTTTAATTGAGCTTTCTGCAACCGGCCCTCTGACGGGTAAAAAAATAGTTTGAAAATTATGATCCTGTTATGTAATGTGTTAGATAAGAGTTATATATACAAAATAAAATATGTATATTAAATTGGATACGTTCTTGCCCCCCCCCCTTGAAAAATATCGTAACGACGAGTATGGACATGTTCGTAAATAAATAAATAAATCCTTTTTTGTTAAAGTTGAACATTGAGGAGCAAAAATTTTGTTCTATTATGAGCATCGAAATGGATGTTATCCTATCTTCGCAAACATTTCATTTCGCTTCAGCAGTAATCATAGGTGTTATGGCAAGAATTTGCAGCAGCTTCTTAGTCTCAGCCATTGTTTCGTCCAAATTATTCTAAATTGTAAATTTTAAAAAAGGCACTGCATCCTGTAAAATTCTGCCCTCGATATTGGAATATAATAAGAGAGTTCTGTTTGCAGGCGTTAAGGTTATAAGCCGAACAAGTCAAATTTAATTCATTTTCTGAAAATGTTTTATCGTGGTGGTCTGTGTAAGCAAAACGTTCTTTTGCAATATTTATAATTACATCGCAAACTTCTATACGAGCAATACGGTGATCTTGTGTGTTGTTATTAGGACGTTTTCTTCTCAGTTCAGTGGAAACAATATTAAAACTCGAAGCTTGCTTGAAAATGCTTTGCTCAAAAATGTCAATTGCTCTTTGTGCATCGGTGCGATCTATACTTTTTTTGGAGCTTCTAGAATTCGTCGAATACCTCTTGCTTCCTTGTTAGTCAATGCGTTTTGAGTCGGTTTCCAATTGTTTCATGCATTCACTTAAAGAGTTTCTATGTTCGTATACAACATTAATAGTACGAATATTGAAATTCCAATGTGTAGGAACAGAACGAGGCATATTTCTTCCTACTATATTATCTAAGAAGTACATTTCATTAAGACGAATGATTGAAAAATAGAGGTATTGAACAAGGTTTTAAATAATTAAATTTAACTGATGTGAATAATAGTGCATAAAATTTTCATATTTTTGTTTAACTAATGTCTAAACCCCTGTGTTTTCCACTCATCACCCGAGTAGCACATATAATCATATATGGGCTAAAATGTTGTGATATTAGCTAATATCCCGGCTAATTAGCTAAAATTGCTAGCCAATATAACAGTTCTATTACAGTATAAAGACGGAAATATGGCTAAAGTGGGGAGTAATAATTTGGCCATAATGGGGTAAAAACGATTAATATTTGCTCTGGTTCCAACATCATGATCAACGAAATTATTACATATGCCTCTACTTAAAGAAACTCTTAAGATGTTCTTTATGTAAACTTGTAAAATAGTAAACACTCCTGACTCTTTGAATAATAACTCAGAAGAGTAACGCTTTGATTAAAAATTATAATTTTTAAAATATATTTTTGAGCTATATTTATATTGCTAAGAGAATATCTGTGGGCAGTGCCCCAACAGATAATTCCATAGTTTAAAACGGATTCGACAAGAGCTCTGTACACATTAATGCTAGTTCTTTTATCTAGAATATTACGTAGTTCATAACATTTATATACAAGCTTCCTTCCTTCCTACACACCTAGATACTTAATACTGTCAGTTGACTTAACAGTATCTACACAGGAGCAGTCACTGTAACTATTACAATCGCTTGTGTGAACCTTAATAAATTGATTATTTGGAATCCCCTAGAATTCATAGAGAAAGTCATGAAATTCGTCTTCTTAATGTTTAAAGTTAGTGAATTTAAATCCAGCCATATTTTGACAGTTGTGATTGCTTTTTCCGCTTCATGGAATGCTTCATCCCATGTAACACCCTTACAAAGACAGTATCATCAGCAAAACAAACAGTTTTAGTCAATGGCAACAAACTAGTTAAGTTATTAACATATATTGTGAAAAAAAATAATAATGCCATATTCTGGCATGTTAAACAGTTATGCTTACTATAATTTAACTTCAATACTTACTAGAATATATCTGGTTATGTTGTGGCAACAAAATTGACAGATATTTCTACTTTTTGGCCATCCAATATTACAAGAAAAAGTTGGAGGTTTAATTACCTCATAAAAGGTATTTTTTGGCCAAGTAATTATGCTATAGCATATCTACATTAAAAACTGCTACTTTTAGAGCAAAAAAATCTCATTTGAAGCGAGCTTTCATGGCTAGAAAACAAGAATCATTTGCCAAAACTCTGGTTTTTATGTGCCTTTTATGGCTAACTGTTAGGCGAAAAAGCTCATCAGCTAATTTGTGCTACTTGGGCAGCGGAATTGAGAAAACAGCAGTGGCGTACTTAAGGAGGGGAGGGGTTTGGGGGTTAAAACCACTCCCCAAAGTCAATTTTATTTAAGCTGAAATGACAGAAATATTATAAAGTACCTTGTTTCGGAATCGCCGGGTAATCCCCCCCCCCATCGAGCCAATTTTACGTATGACTAAAATAAAGTAAGGACCTTTTTTTGTTCATATTATTTACGCTCAATTCGCCCACTTATGTAGACAATAGGACTTTCCCTTTTACGAGGAAAGTAAAAAACATTCGTAGAGCAGCACAAGTTTTCTTCAATTATATCGTTAAAATACTTATTATATGGACATATCCCTTTATCTAATCGAGACACAGACGCATTAATTATGAAGAGTGTCAACTGCATTTACATATTATTTCTCTCAATTAAAAGTGGTTCTGCTAATAATTTTACATTTTTTTCACTCGCTTGTCTGGCGAACCACTGCTCCATCATAACTTTGTGTAATAAGTTTATTCTTATTGTTTTTTAATACACGATTTTTTACATCAAAAATGATTTAGCGCTTCGACGTCATGCTTTTCTGGAATCACAACTGATGAAGGGCGTTTGGAAAAACATTTATACTCTCGGAAATCTAATAGTTAGTAATATTAAACCGTGTTCAACAAAAAAAAACTCAGTTTTTGTAATACTTTTGGCGCAAACATTTAAAAGTAAGAATACGCTGGTTTATTAGGTATTAACTTAAATCGTCGATTTTAGCATAAATCGAATAAGAGATTTCAAAAAAATAACATTAAAATTCATGAAAAAATAAATGGCCTGTAAAAAAGCGCAAAAAATTAACAGAAGGGAATAAAAATCAAGTAAAAAATAGACTTTTAATTTTTATTTGATATTTTTTTCAGTAAACTTGTCATAAAAGATGTAGTTTGGTAAATGCAGGGGATATAAAGCACAGCAGCTTGTTCCTAATTGGCGATAAGCCACCAAACTTAGTACGAAAAAATATAAGTAAAAACCAACCTCGCTTTCTCTCCTGAAATGAGAACTGGCTCACTTTTTGGGGCATTTATATATTTCTCTGCCTTCTACCTAAAAATAATTATCTTTCAGGTATGTTTCGCCTGCTAATTAGCGATTTAACGCCTTGTATGGACCACACATCATTTGCATATTTTGTTTTTAAAATGCTTCTCAAAATACCGTTTAACCATTCTTATTGCATTATAGTGTCAGTACTAAGTTATTTTATACAGTGGCGGCTCGCCAGGAGATGCGGTGAAGCGCCGCTTCACCTACATTTTGCAACCAATTTTCTTAAAAATAAAAATATTTTTCAAATATCAAGCATTTTATAAACTACATTTCTATTATAAAAATGTAGTATGTTCACATTATTTACTTAATTATACCATTATTTTCTATGAAAATTAGTGCGTTATATAATCAAAAAATAATAATGAATTAAACACGTAGCGCGCTGAACACCTTTTCATAAGAGTGACCCCACCTCAGACTACCCGCGCACGCCGGCTTTCGCGCTTAGATTTATTTACGGCAGTTGTTATGGCAACGCAATGTTGAATATCCGTAAGGCAAATAAAGATGGGAGCGGCATAAAACTGCTGCCGCAAGCGCTTGTTATAGAATTAATGTAAATTAATGCGTTCAGGTCATCGGAGGCGGAAGCAATTTTGTATCGTGTCGGGTATCGTTCGTGGTATATAACTGTTTTCTAAGAACAAAAAAACATATTAAAAATCTTTTAAATTCATATTATTTCCCCTAAGTATTAAGAAACGCTCCAAAGCTATAGATAATTGTCATCATATAAAGGTAAAAGAACAGGCATTTTGGGCGTGGCACCCGAAAAATTTTCACCTGCGGCGCTATTTCTGCCTGCTACGCTGGGCACCTAGCTACGCTGCGCTTCACCCATTCTTAAATTCACGAGCCGCCACTGATTTTATAACATTTTTCCATATTTGGAGTATAAACGGTGGTAACAGTTTCACACAATTCCATCAAATAAAATTGCATTTTTTATTAATATGTTCTTGGCTCAAGTTAGTATTTGTTTTAAATATGATTTAATACTGAAACTCATATGAAACAATTACCCCTAATTGATTCATGTAGGTGAGTAAAATAAAATTATTATTTTCTCATTATGGAAGTGTAAAACTGAGACTAAATTATTGATTTACTATATTTTGTTTTAGTGTTATCCTTCTTAAATCAACATTTGTCATCTACTACAAAATACAAGACTTTGTTTTAAAAAGTATACATATATAAAAAAGTATGCATACTGTCTAAAAATATTTATATCACTATTTGGAAATCGACAACTACACACTTACAGTTGTCAAGTTTACATTTAAAAAAACTCAGAAGTCAACTCTTTAATATGACGGACTGGTGTAGTCTGGATGCTGGACGTAGATTGCTTATCTACCATGTTCACTAGACTGACGACAAAAAATCATTTGCACATGTATAATTATGCAATTTCATGCTCTCCTTGCCAATCCAATGTTCCGTCACACAAACAAAGAGAGCTCAAGGGCAAATCATATTTAAAATTGATATATCTGCTTAAAGTTTCATGAGTTTTAGCCTCCAAAACTGCATGGGCAACACTTTGAAAGGTTATGGATTTATCACTTATATTTATTTTCTGTCCTGAGGCGCTTGATGGGTTGAATGCATGGGAATCTGCGACTGGAGATGTTGATGTAAATTTGAGGATTTTTGAATTTACCTCCAAAAAAATTTTGTATCGCCTTCTACATTGTACCAGAAAATTTTATCATATATTTTTTCAGATGTCCGTTATCGATTTGGTAAGGACCATTTTAGTAGATTTGCAAGTTGTTGGCTTCTACTTCTTTAAGCGATGTATTTGCCTCAATATCATCTCCTATTGTTTCTATTCTTTTTTTTAGGTTACTTCATTTTGACTCATTTTGTCCAATTTTGGGTTATTACTTTAAGATTATATTTCCTGTTGTAAATATTTTTATTAACGAGAGAAATCTTCACCATCACCGTGAAACAATTTCGATAAAAATGCAAAAATAAATTTTGTCTTCATAGCAGTCTCATATTTCGGAAGCAGTGATACCAGCAAATTCTGCACAATTTATATTTCTACAAATATCGCATGTGAAGTCAAATAGCTGAGTTTTGTCTTTCTTTGCTGTGAATTCTTTGTGGCATTTGGAAAACTTAGCCATAATTAGTATACAATGTTTACTGAAGAGTTTCTCGGGATTACAAAAACAAGAGTTAGAGTTTTACAATTTTTAGCACGACAGGTCAAAAGGTAAACAATATGGTGGGCAAAAACCACTTTAAAATATGAAGATGTCTTGAACAATCAAAGGCGAAACGTGAGATATTAACGCCAATTCCGCACGGTTTAATACCAAGAAACGTGAATCCTTCAATTTTTCTATGCTTTATGTCAACTTATTCAAGCAACAGAAACAGAAACCTTTTCAATTTTATCGTCAATCTTATGTCGTTTTATGTGACGTTTTAGATAATGTTTTTGGTATGTTTTAAATGAGCATTCGTAACACATGAACCACTCAATTTCAGCGGGTTTCTTGTGCAACAACTGATGTGTCCTTAAATTATCTTTATGAGCTGTTTTAAAATCGCACACCGAACAACAAAACCACTCGATTTCCTCAGCAGATTTATGTGTTATCGCGTGCCGAATCAAATCACGTTTGTAAGCTGTTTTAAACGAACAGTATCGACATTGGTGCCATACAATTTCATGTGGCTTTTTATGCCTGACTAGATGTTGTATTAAACCCCTCTTATAGTGGGTTTTATATGGACATTTGAAGCAGCAGAAGTCCTGGGTATCAGTTTCTCCATGATGAACAGTGGTATGTGTCTTTAGTTGTCCTTTCCGTTTTGCTTTATATGAACAATATGAACATTGGTGCCATACAATTTCGTCTGGGTTTTTTTGTGGCAACGAATGCTTTTTTAAGCAAGGCTTTAAGGGGGTTTTAAATGGACCCTCGGAACAGCAAAAATCCTGAACGTTAGTTTCCCTAAGATGAACAATGGCATGTTTCTTTAGATCTGCTTTCCGCTTTGCTTTATATGAACAGTCTGGACACTGATGCCATACAATTTCGTCGGGTTTTTTATGAACCACCGAATGACTTTTTAAACGTTCCTTTGAGTGTGTTTCAAATAGGCATTCGGGACAGCGGAAATCCTGAATGTTAGTTTCATTATGATGAACAACCGTATGTTTCTTTAGATCCCCTTTTCGTTTTGCTTTATATGAACAGCCTGGACATTGATGCCATACAATATCGTCGGGTTTTTTATGAACGACCGAATGACTTTTTAAACGGTGCTTTGAGTGTGTTGTAAATGTACAATCGAGACAGTGGAACTCCTGAATGTTAGTTTCCCCACGATGAACAAAGATATGTTGCTTTAGGTAGCCTTTCCAATTTGTTTTATATGAACAGTCTGGACATTGGTGCCATACAATTTCATCTGGTTTCTTATGAATTTCCGAATGCCTTTTAAGGCTCCTCTTATAAGCTGACTGGAAAGGACACTCTAGACATTTATGCAGTTTTACTTCATTTTTCGATTCATACATTACATGTCTGGCGATCCTAAAAAAATAACATAGAGTTATTACACGTAATATAAAGAGAACATTTAAAATCAACAGCAACAAAATCCCCTTGCATTAAAAGATGCCATTTTTATGCTTTTGCTGATAGAGAACGTTGAATGTCCGACCTGTTTTGAATTTTTACTGTCTATGTGTTTATTACGTACTAAATAAACTGAAACCAGACATGTAGCCGGAAGGGTCCATGGAATCTCCACCCCGAAACTCTAAAAATATGTTGTTTATTTTACATAACTTAATCTACTAAAATAAAATTCCGATTACTGCTCACTGCCCGTTCCGTATTGACTCTACCTCCTAGAGCCATTTTAAAACTCGAACTTCAAGAAAATTAGATAGCAGGCCAATTTTTTTTGAAATTATAGCTTATTAAGGGCTCTTATAAACTAACAGTTACAAGTTTACAGTGCTAGACACTCTGGGAATGCAAAAAAAATGCAAACAAGTTGCAAAAATCTGTTTTCTTCAGATATCTGCCACAATATTACAGATAGAGAAAATATGTAAATGTAAAAAATGAACTAAGAAATCATTGTTCTTGCGAATAGACGGTATCAAATTGGAATTACTTTCCGTTGTTTCCTCTTCGATTGCAGGGGGAATCTTCAGGGATCTTTACTCCACGAGATCTGAATACTAAATGAGCTCGAGGAGATTCAGGCGGGCTTTTATACCCGACTTGTGCTTGCCGGGGACCTGTGTGAAGATCGGTTTCCACGTGTGATGTCGACCGTAACCCGTAGAGTTGTATGTTTAAAAATTTCAATAGATTCTCTAATTTTTCGTTTATAAAATTCTGGAACCGATTCTAGAACCTTGATTTCCTTTACATTTATTATATGGCCAGTGGTATGCTAGTGTTCAGCTACAGCAGATTGAACAATTTGTTTCTTTTTAATACACCGCTCATGTTCCTTAAGTCTAGTTGATATTGAGCGTCCTGTTTCTCCCACATACACTTCTCCACAGGACCAAGGAATTTTATATTCTCTTTGGAAAGGTACTACATCTTTCGGGGATCGCAAGCATTGTCCAATCTTGTGTACTGAAGAATGTACGTATGTTGGACCGCCGAAGTAATCGTCCTATTTTATCTGTAGTGCCATGTATGTAGGGGAGAACAACACTACCTAACGGTGGCTCCTCATCATTCTCCTTTGGCGAAGTGGGATTACTATACCTTTTAAGTGAACGCGTAATATCCTCAGGGCAATAGCCATACCCTCTGAGAGTCCGATGTTAGAGAATCCTGATCCGAAATCTAAATAGCTCTGAATACTAGACAGATAATTACCGATTTCTTTTGTGCTGGATGGTTATGGGAATTTGCATTTAAGTATCTATTTGCATGCGTCGGTTTTCTATACACAGAATCTCCTAATGTATCATTTCCCATTCTTTTAACACATACATACATCTAGAAAGAGAATCGTTCCATTAGATTCGATTTATTTCCATTATGAACATGATATTATGGTGTTGTTTATTTAGGTGCTCCAAAAATATGAGATTATCCTGTCCATGAGGCCAAACAACAAAAGTATCATCTACATATCTAAACCAATGTTTTGGTTTTAGTAGAGCGGATATTAGAGCAATATCCTCAAAGGCTTCCATAAAGATATTCACTATCACAGGTGATAGAGAAGATCCCATAGCTGCCCCAGAAATTTCTTCATAAAAAGTTCCTTAAAAAATGAAATAAGTATGATAATCGGTCGAAGTGGTACATTGTTCTTGTGTATCTTGGGAAGACCGTAAAACCTGGGAAACTTGGAGCTGCTTGGTTTTAATGATTCCTTCTCTGCTGGTGGTAGACTGGATGCGTTAATCAGATTAGTGATGCGTCTTTCTATTTTACTAGTTGTCCAAAATTTGAGTTACTTTTTCCACTTATTCCGTTCTGTCCGTGACGACTGGGACGTTGCCTTGATCTGCTGAAAGGACCACAATGTTTGCGTCTTCATTTAAAGTCTTCATCACTTCGGAGTGATTCGATTTCGGTGGTTTTGAATTTAATGATCTTAGCTGTCTCATATCTGATTTCATCGGCTTGCTCCACTGGTAATTTACGGTTGCTGCTTCAACGGAGGATACCATGTCTTCTACGGGAATGCTATTCGGTTCTATTGCGAAATTTTGGCCTTTGGAGAGGACGGAATGTTCTTCTTCGGTCAACGGCTTCGATGACAAGTTGATAACTGTATTCTGCGGAAGGATTTTAGATTTTTTCTGTTCAAGAGTGCTTCAAACATCTTTTGTTGCTTAAGTGTTACTTCTTGATGGATTTTCTCTGCCTGTGCATTGGTGATGTTGTCCAAAGTTGTAAATACGGTTCTTTGTAATCTAGAAACTAATTTCAGATGAATTTCTAGTAGTTTACGGTATCTAAATCACGACGTATTGCCTTAATCCTTTCTCTAACGAAGCCCGCCTGAATCTCTTCGAGTACATTCAGTATTAAAATCTCGTGGAGTAAAGACCTCTGAAGATGCCTCGTGCAATCGAAGGCGAAACGTCGGATAGTAATTCGAATTTGACACGGTCTAATGCCGAGAACCAAGATTTCTTAGTTGACCAATGCCGTGAAAGCTTTTGTTCTATGTAAAAAAAAGTAAAAGGTTTTTTTTTAATACGATAGTTTTTCAGATAAATCGGAAACTATAGTTCCTTTACGTGCAACGTACAGCCCGCGAGTTGATTGTATCAGGCCCTCGCAACCATTTTCAAATCTTAATAATCGTGGCCTTTGCACAGCATTGTCAAGTTCTGAGGGAACCATTCGGTTCATGAGTAAACAAACAAACAAAAGTAAAAAAAAAAAGAAAATGTATAACTTTAATCTAATATGTAACAAAAATAATTAATGTTAACGGACTATCAGACAGTTCATTCTTTATAAAATATTTTCAAATGCTATGCAGCAACAATAAACGGCAAATAAAAAACATTTTAATGAGACTTATTGATTATAAAAATCATTAACGCAGTAAAAAGGTCTTTCAATGAGGTACGCTTTGGTTTTTTTTCGAAAGAGTGCAAACATAGCAATTGTTTTTAAATGTTCTGGAAGATGATTGTAAAGTTTTATGGCGTTGTAAATAATTAATTGTTTTATTAATTCTCTGGAAGGAATGGGAAGGTATATGTCATGCTTAGAGTTTCTGGTAGGATATTCGTGTTGTGGCCTTTCCGGAAATGTGTTTATATGTTATCTCATCAAACAGACGGTTTCTAAAACAAATAATGCAGGAAGTGTTAATATTTCATGTTTTTTGAAATAGTATTGGTAGTGAGCTCTATTATTTAGACCAAACAAATAGCGAATTGCTCTCTTTTGAAGCCTAAAAATACCAAGAAATTGATCCGTGGTACAGCAGCCCCAAAAGGGAAGGCCATAGCGGAGGTGGGATTCGAATAGAGAGAAATAAGTAAGTCTGGCAGAAGACACGTCCAGTTCTTTTGAAACTGATCGAATGGCAAAGCAGGCGGTAGAAAGTTTTTTAGTTAAGGTGTCAATATGCTTAGACCATTTTAGGTTATTTATATTCAAACACAGGAATTTACCCAACTCAACGTATTTAATATTGCTGTTAAGTAGCTGAAGTGTTTGTAAAGTCCCCTTATAAGATAAGGCCACCGTTTTATCCACATTGAAGCAAAGCAGATTGGAATCGGACCAAGCCTTAATCATAACAAGAGAGAGATTTTGCCATTCATTTTTAGGTTGGTGATGTCATTAATCTGTAACAAAAAAAGAATAGGTCCCACGACCGAACCTAGAGGGACTCCACTTGTAATCAATTTACAATCAGAACCATTTGCCCTTACAAATTGTTGCCTATTCCCGAGATAAGATTTAAACCAATTTAAAGAAATACCACAGATTCCATAAATTCAGCTTGCTCATCAAAATTTCATTACTAACACAGTCAAAGGCTTTCGCATAGTCACAAAAAACTAAGGCGGTAGACTTAGCTAAGCAACGAGAACATGGCGTCATTGGTGCACTTGTTGGGTAAAAATCCAAACTGATCCGTGGATATTATCTGATGTTTAAGGAGAAATGGCATAAGACGAGTTAGTTTTTTCGCCCCCTTTATGAAGAGGAATAATTATAGCTGTTTTAAGGCATTCAGGGAATATAGCTTTTATAAGGGATTCATTTATTTGAGTTGTAAGGGCCTCTATGACTGGGAGCGGCAGGTTCCGGAATATCTTAATTGATAGGCCATCAGTGCTACACGAAGATTTGCTTGGGATGTTATTCATTTCTTTAAGTAGTTCTATGCTGCTAACAGGGCTTAAGAAAAGGCTATTAGCAACATTTTTTGATAGAGGGAGAAACGAAAGAGGGTCTAAACTTGGCGATATACCAGAGGTAACAGTTTTGCTTACATTAACAAAATAATCATTTAGATGATTTGGCCTTGGCAAGATCTGATCTACAGGGTTTGATCTGTTTCTGAGGTCATTGACAATGGACCAGGTTTCCTTTGAAACGTTTTTAGACTTTGTTAGACGTTTTGATAGTATATTTTTTTTGCTGACTTGATTAATTTAATGTAGATCCTCCTATAATTAAAGATATAGCAGAGAATAAGAATGGGGTCGGTGAATTTTTTTATATATAATAGAGAACGTATATTTTTAGCAGAAATGCGTAGTCCTTTCGTGGTCCACGGTTTATAACGCTTAGGTTTGTTAGTCTTAGGCGGAAAGGCCTTATTAAAAGCACTTAAAATTTTATTTAAGAAGGCTCCAAAAATTTGAGTTAACATTTTCAAATTCAAAATTCCAGTCGGTGTTTAAGCAAATATTATGAAATTCTGAATAATTGGCGGCCGAAAAAATTCTGCCCTTATGGTGAGGTCTCTGTAAGGGCCTAAGAGGAATACTAAATTTGGAAAATATTGCTTCGTGATCGGAAAGACCTGTGCTACAAACCTGAGACTAAACCTCCGATGGAGAAAAATCAGACGCCAGTAGGCAGGCAGGCATCATCGCTTTTTAAGCAGTGACCGCGGCGCTGTCGTTAGACGCTTATCGGGCAGCATTGCCAGCGGTACGATTTAAATAGTATTTATACGATTTTTTTTGTCTCTACGATCTACGACCGCAACATGCCGATCAAACGCAAAAATCCCATTTTTTTATGTAGGACTGGCAAAATGAAAAATATTTAATTAATCGAAAATTCTGTACCTATAAGCAAAGCAAACTGCTAAATCTCGAATAAACTATTTAAAAAATGTGAGACTATAGGATATTGTCATTTCTGTCTATGCAACAACACGTCTGGGGAAATCTTTAGCTTTTATTTATTGCCTTCTTTAAATATCGACTTAAATATAGTATAGTGTTTTTCTTGTCGCTAGCACCCACAATGAAAAAAAATATAAAATAAAATATTTATATAACTTCCTATGCACGAATTGATCATAAAAGATGCATCAAAAAATCTAAAAAACTAATTAAAACTTTAAAAACCCTGATTAGTTGATTTGAGTTATATTTATTTGGTCCATCAATTAATAGATCAATCAATGTAGAATTCAAGACTATAGTTGTTATTTGTGAACTTAAACAGAGCTGTATCAATTGATTGATTTGTATAATAACCATGCTGAGAATAGGCTATATTTTGAAACTTTTATTATTTGTGAGAAACATGTGAAAAACTAATTGGTCTATAATTAGATGCTTGACTGACTGAATCTTACTAATGATTTACAAAATATGTTTAAAGAGGGTCATTTATTCATATCTAAATGGTCGTTTAAGAGATACTGGGTGTTTTTATATTTATTAATTTTCATTGTCTCCAAAAGTGACAATTTTTTACTTTTGTTTATTGTATCAAAAACTACATCAGAAGCATGGTT
>JAUTXW010003660.1:0-63044 GCA_030620095.1 Kuschelorhynchus macadamiae | reverse complement strand
AAATATTAAAAATACTACAGATCAACATCAGAGAAATTTGCTTCGAAGGCACGCGGTGAGCACTACTCTATGGGATGACAATCATAATACACTATAATAATATGCCAACTGATATCCATTTTAATGGAAACGGCAAATGAAAATTTGCAGTTCTTGATATTAATCCTAATTTCCAAAAACTGCAAAAAGCTGCTTTTAACCTTTTTTTTTTCAGAAACATTTGTTGTAATATCCCAAACGGAACTAAGGCAAAACATGATTATTAAGCTAAAAAAGTTAAATGTAGCTTTAAAAAGTGTCTATCAACGGTACTCTATTATGACTAAGATAGTTAAACGACGAATAATAGAGTTTTTTTAATAAACTCCGGCTTTAGCAAAAATAAGTTATGTCTAAACGTCCTGATCTAAAGCACAAATGGGAATTGGCCGTACAAGCACTGTGCTTATCGAATGTATTTACGCTAAGTTACAACTTGAACGTTTATATACAAATAAATTATACAGATGAGAAACAGGAATTAAATGAAAGTTTACGCTGCACCTGGTCTTAGCTAACTGCTTGTTGGCTGACATATTACTTAATTATACAGGCAAAATAAAGAAGTAAACAATACCCACTTACAATAGTTTTGGTCGGTGCCCGTATAAATATTTACAGAAAAGAAGAACTTAATTCATTTCTAGCATGCATATTTTAGAAAATTAAACTGCTTAAAATTTTAAATTTAGTTCAGATTTAGTCGTTTATATTTACCGAACGAAAAATATTGGACTGTACACTTAATTGTCTATTTAGGAAAAACACCTGGTAAATTATCTGAGAGAATAAATGCTCAAAAAGTATTTATTTTTACATAACGGTAGTCTACATCAAAATCTAGAAAATAAACAGTCATAAAAAGTAGATTATATCTCTAGCCTTGCAACATTGATACAAAGCATAAGGATAAGCTTTGCGACAGCATAAAGGTCACGAATATCCATAAAAAGGATTACATTATGTTTTATTTTAATTTTTTTATAGGTTTATCGGTTGTATAATACAAAGAATAGAAATGTGTAATTAACTATTTGTATGATTAATTCTATGTATGTATTTACGTGAACTTAAGGCCCGCTCGTTTTTCAAGATAATAATAATTGTTTGTTATAAATTTGATTTGGGGTTTCATTCGTGGGACTAGTACAGTGTGGCTCACGTAATATAGCCCAGTACCTTATCTGGAAATCTATAGGAGTTAGGAAAAAAAAGGTAAATATAAAAACTTATTGTAAAATTAAAATTTTATAATATTTTTGCATATATTGGGTGAGTCCTTTTTTTCGTGGATCACTATCACATTCGTTATTTTAAAAGGCAAACCGTTTTGCTATAAATCGATCAATTGAGATTTTGAAGCTGGCTAAAGTGCTTAAAAGGTCAAATGTAAATTATAATTTGACAAAAGAAATTTGGGTATAGAAAATGTTACACAACAAGTAATTAGAATTCAGGGTAGAATTCAAAAATGTAAAATATATAGGGTGTCCCACTTAAAATAACGAATTTCACAGTTCATCTAGAAAAACAACTCACCCTTTACGTACCAAAATATTATAAAGTATAACTTCGTTTCAGATAAGGTATTTGGTTATTTTACGTGAGCCACCCTGTACATATAACATTTAAACAGTTTTCTCCCTTAAAGTACTTCAGTGCGCAACAACAACTAACTCAGAGACAAACCGTTGGATGTAAGATGTAAGAACTCTACTTAAATCTCTATAAAGTGACATCGAATTTCGGTTAAACCGGAAGTTGCAATTTTTGAACTTGCTGTTTAACCGGAAGTTGATGTCAGCTAATAGATATTTAAAAACTATAAAGTGCAAACCGCTTTGTTATAAATCGAACCGTTTACATTTTATAGCTAGTTAAAATGCTCAATATGTCAAATTTCAAACGGTAATATCACGAAAACAAATGAATTTGGGTGTAGAACGTATATCATGAAATATAATTAGTATTCATTGTATAATTTTAACAAGTAAAAATATATAGGTTATGCCATTTAAAATAACGAAGTTGATAGTGATCCAATGAAAACCACTCACCCAGTATATGCAAAAATATTATAAAATAATACTTTGTTTTACAACAATAAGCTTTTATATTTATTTTTTTTCCGTAACTCCTATAGTTTTCAGGTATTTGGTTATTTTACGTGAGCCACCCTGTACATATAATAATCAAACAGTTTTCTCACTTACAGTACTTAAGTGCGCAACAACAACTAACTAAGACACAAACCGTGTGATATAAAATGTAAGTAATATACTCCAAAATGTTTGACCTTGTTTTCGAGATACCCAATAAAATTTGTTAATGATGCATTCAGTTTTAAAAATATACCAAAAACTCTTAATTATAGTATCTAAAATAAAAGTACCTTTTATATGTAAAACTCTTCATAGATTACATGCTTAAAATGTCATATTGGGATAGACCGAAACGATTTTCACTATTTATAAGTAAAAATTCAATAATTGCTCTTTCATTTATTGATAAATTAAAATGTAAGTATATCAGAATCATCTTAGATAGTTATATCAAAAGCAGAATGAACCTACGAATGTTTTAGATCCAAAATATTAACAAAAATATTTTAAATCACAGTATAAACATAAAATACTACGAATTAGCTCCACTATATATAAAAGTTAGGGTAATCGTATAGTCTTCATCAATAAAAGTCTTGAAAAATTGTTGAAAACATTTTCTACCATATTTTTACGGGAGATCAAATCAAGAAAAAATAGATTTAAATGTGTCTATCTCTCCTCGTATTAGGAATAAGCAATGAATATATACAATACATACTAATAAGCGAAAAAATTACTAACGGACAACTGTCTGATGGCACAAAGATTTAGCAAATTATATTAGATTTGAACCTGATCTTGCGATTAATATTTTCAAAGATATGAATTGTAGAACAAAATAATCATAAAATAATTGACTAAATCTTTAAAATCTAAAACTAAACTGTGGCAAAGCCGTTGTAAAATTTCACTCGCTGTGCCTCTCATTTAATGAGAAATTCGTTCCACATTAATAGCAAGATAATTATGAATTTTTTATTAACTTTGCCTGTTAACTCACCTTCTGCAGTAAGACGGTTTCTGGTTTTAAAAGGATTGCAGACTTCGCCACTAGCCAATATGTTTAAAGAAAGGATATACGGTCTGGCACGTATGTATGTCCACATAAAAACTTACATTAGTGAAGAACATTGTATTAATGACTAATACTAATTAATTCTTTTAATCCACACAGTGGTTATCTGTTTTTAACTGTTATTTTATTTTACATTAAATTTCCTTTTTTTTTATAACGTCTTTGTAGTGTCAGCCATAGTTTAATTTATTGTTAAATTAATTTTTTACCTATCTTTTAAGCCTGAACTTTAATTCAATTTGATTTTTAAAATAGAAATGGGTTCGATGGATTAAAATTTTGACCTTCTCTTTAATCCCCATCGTCACTTTAAATTACCCCTCCCATGATTAAAACCAAAACCTATCACGCTGCGAAGATATTAAAAAAGTCCTTTTAAAATAGTTTGAAGGCAGCAAATCGTTTATTTAGTTCTTATAATTAGCATAATTAATTATAGATTCCCCCATATATAGACCAAAACTCATGGAATGTTACGAAACTTTTGAAACACACAAGAACCATATATTTTGCATTATCCAGGAAAGCCACGGGATCGCTGTTATTTCCTGTAAACCACTCTATTTCGTTCCGTTTAGAGGAAACTAGATCCTTTGAATTGCGTTTTACAAAGTTAGTAATAGAAAAATATCAAAACGTTTTACAGGAAAATGGCTGTGTATGTTAGAAATCGGAAGGAAAATTTCCGCTGAACTTTTTTATGTTGCATAATCCAAAAGTATCGACATAAAGTCAAAATATAGTAGAAAATCTGCATAGATGCTAGATTGCTTCTTGATTGAAAATTGCTTTGACAGCAAATAACAGCAGGAAGCAAAATTACGTCTCTTTGAAATGCATAACTACTCTAGAGTAGATAAAAACTTTATAAAGAATGTTTAATCTTGGAGCTTTAACATAAGCAGCGAAAATAATCTCTAGATTATCATGGAAGCGACGATAAGTACAGGAACATAACTGAAAATGAAACTTCACAAAAATGTTTTTAACTAACTAATACTTATTGAGATTCAGCAATAACTTACAAATCTTATGGGTATTGAGAATGTCAAAACAAGCATTTTTTCCGTAACGCCACCCTCTAATTATACAGGGTGGTCGTAAGACCGCAGCAATATTATCTAAAATGAATATAAAATTCAAAGAAAAAATAACAGAAAGCTAATTTACTAGATCAAAGAAAATATTCCAATCCGTTATATATTACAAATAAAGAGAAAATTTAAAGCCTCGACCTGGATATATTATATTGTTATATACGTATTAGGTTATAAGTTTAGCAAGTAAATAAAACTTTTAATATATCTTTATATAAACCCGACGCAATTTTGAACTTTTGGAGTAAGTACACTCTAAGTATTGGCGAACATAATTTTCAACTAAATAAGTTCTTGCAAGGCAAGACTTATGCCTTATAAGGATCAAAATGCAAAATAAACTTTAAAAGTCTATCTGAAAGGCCCTATTTTAACTTAATTCACAGAGCAATAACATATTTCTCCGTACAAGCCGGCATGTATTAAAAAGATGACGAAATTGAATTTCTTAATGAATATAATCGTTTCAATTCAATTTTCCTTCAGTTTCTTATACTGTAATTTTTTTTAACTAAATTCCTAAACGACTTAAACTTATTAATTCCTAATCCTGTCATGGTGATTTTCATTGACAATGGAATATGGTTTTCTATATGCCGCAATGAAATAAATCAGAGTCCTGTAAATGATTGCGACAGCATCTTCTGTTAGCAGGAATAAAAATCTTAGTTGGTTTTCATAAAAATCTGCCCTAGCTTTCATTATTAATCTGCCTCCTACCGCAATAACATTATTACGAATGAACCAACCGCTTTTACCTACAAGCACGTCCATTGTAATGACAAAAAAATTATTTTCATTTTCTGTGGTCCTTATAACACCGCGATTGTAAATTCAGACAAACATTTCAATGTGATTAATTCGTTGATTTGGTAAATTAAATCTTAAACTGAAAATTATTGACGCTCTTTGCCACTGACTATATGCAAGTAATTCACATAATGTAACAGTACAAAATAAATGTATGTATTACATAAATACCATTAAAGGGCTGTTAGCCTTGCTAGAAATAAGGTTAAAATCTGAAACTAATTTCACTCGCTGTGCCCCTCATTTAATAAAAAATTCGTTTCACATTAATAGCAAGATAATTATGAAATTTTTATTAACGTTGTTAATACACCTTCTGCTGTAAACGCTTTCTGGTTTTAAAACGATTGCAGACTTTGCCACGAGCCAATATGTATAAGAAAATCCACATAAAAACTTACATTAGTGCAGATCATGTTATTAATTGGGTTGATAACGCTAAACAGCGGGTAATGGTTTAGTTATTTACACTGTTTACCTCGATTGACTAAAACTAATTAATTCTTTTAATCCGCACCTGTTGATTGGAAAATTCTATTTATAGTGGTTATCTGTTTATAACTGTGTTTTATTTTATATTAAATTTCCTATATTTTATAACGTCTTTGCAGTTTCGGTCATAGCTTAACTTATTGTTAAATTAATTTTTTACCTAATTTTTATGCCTCAAACTTAATTCAATTTGATTTTTGAAATCGAAATGAATTCGCTGGATTAAAATTTTGGCATTCTCTTTAACCCCTATCGTCACTTGAAATTACCCCTCCCATGATTAAAATCTAAAACTATTACGCTGCGAAAATACCAACAAGAAATCCTTTTAAAATAGTTTGAAGGCATCAAATCATTTATTTAATTCTTATAATTAGCATAATTAATTTTAAATTCCCTCATATATAACCCAAAACTCATAGAATGTTATAAAACTTTTGAAACACACAAGAACTATATATTTTGCATTATCCAGGAAAGCCACGGTATCGCTGTTATTTCCTGTAAACCACTTTATTTCGTTCCGTTTAGAGAAAACTAGATTCTTTGAATCGCGATTTACAAAGTTAGTAATAGAAAAATATCAAAACGTTTTACAGGAAAATGGCTGTGTATGTCAGAAATCAGAACGGAAATTTCCGCTAAACTTTTTTATGTTGAAAATTCCAATAGTATCGACATGAAGTCAAAATATAGCAGAAAATCTGCTCCTTGATTGAAAACTACTTTGACAGCAAATGACAGCAGAAAGCAAAATTACGTCTCTTTGAAATGCATAACTACTCTAGAACAGATAAAAAACTTTATAAAGAATATTTAATCTTGTAACTTTAAAATAAGCAGCAAAAATAATCTTTAGATTATCACGGAAGCGACGAAAAATACAGGAACATAACTGAAAATGAAACTTCAAAAAAATGCTTAAAGACATTCAAAAAATCTTTTTACCTAACTAATATTTATTGAGATTCAGTAACTTAAAGGATAAATTACAAATCTTATGGGTACTGAGAATCACAAAACAAGCATTTTTTCCATGACGCTCTAATTATACAGGGTGGTCGTGAGACCGCAGTAAAATTGTCTAAACTGAATATAAAATTAAAAGAAGAAATAATAGAAAGCTAATTTACTAGATCAAAGAAAATATTCCAAACATTTTCTAATCCGTTATATATTACAAATAAAGATAATAAAGAGAAAATTTAAAGCCCTAACCTGAATAAATTATATTTTTATATACTTATTAGATTATAAGTTTAGCAAATTAGTAAAACGGTTTATATATCTTTATATAAACCCGACGCAATTTTGAACTTTTAGAGAAATACACCCTAAGTATTGGCGAACATAATTTTTAACTAAATAAGTTCTCGCAAGGCAAGACTTATGCTTTATGAGGATCAAAATGCACATTAGACTTTAATACCTAAATTCACTACAGAGGTTTAAATTTAGACCAGGTCTAAATTAACAGTTACAGGTGTAAGTTGACAGTTTTAACAATTGAACAAACAATTTTTCTAAATGACGCAAGTACAAAATGACAGTGACATAAGTGGAACATAACTGGCGAACTAAGAGTTCTAGGTACCATGGCAACTAGACCTGAACTAACTCTTAAATCTTTTTAGTGAATACGGTGGTTAAAGTCCATCTGAAACGTCCTATCTTAACTTAATTCACAGAGCAATAACATATTTTCTCTCTACAAGCCGACATGTATTAAAAAGATAACGAAATTGAATTTCTTAATGAATATAACGGATTGAAATAACTCATGGTAGCAGGAATAAAAATCTTAGTCTTTTTTTCGTAAAAATCTACCATAGCTGTTATTAATTCTGCCTTCTACCGCAATAACATTATTTCAAATGAAAAAACCCTTTTTACCTACAAGCGCGTCCAAAAAAATTATTTTCAATTTCTGTGGTCCCTATAACACTACGATTGTAAATTCAGGCAAACTTTTCAATGTTGATTAATTCCTTAATGTCATAGAATAAATCTTAAACTGAAAATTATTGACGCTATTTTACGTTGACTATATGCAAGTAATTCACTTTCGGGTATTATCTTTTTATGTAACAGTACAAAATAAAGGTATGTATAATAAATAAATACCATTAAAGGACTGTATTAAATATATGTTATACTTTCAGGTATATTTAAATCATATATTTATTGCAGAAAACGAAATAAAACGATACTTATCAAGAATAATCAGGAATCAGGGCTCATTTTTGGTACCACTTTGTATTGTTAGAGAATTGGTACAATGAGAGAATATGTTTATTATCCCTTTCGTAATAAAATTTTAATTTTTCAGAAAAATTGTTGACTCGCCAAAAACGAATAAGATATGTTAAAAAACATATCGTAAAAAAATATTAAATAAACTTCCATATTTTTCTTATCATTTTTAGTATAATCAAAAGAGTTATGTGCACAAAAATTGTAAATATAATTCTTAGCCCTTAAATTTGTTTGCCACCAAAGCTTTTATCGTAAAATTTGTATTAGCTTCCACTACGTATTTTAGAGTAACAGCTCTTTATTATATCAGCCGGATTTTAAGATGATGTTCACCCAAAACCTCGATATAAAGTGAAATATTGCTATAACAGTAGATCTTTTGTTTAGCTTTGCACTATTAATAGAATCGTAAAAATTGCAATGCAAATTATACTTTGTTTAGGATTTTTAGTATAGTTTAAAAAATTGTTTATCTTACCATGCAGGTTCCTTTACTGTGTTTTAAGTTGTCTATAAATGTAATAAATTTCCAACTAAAAAAGAAGCACATTTTATGGTCAAATAAAATACAGCGTAATCTATTAAAAATATAAGCTCTATTTTCCACACCTTTTATACGCTAGAACATTCGTAGAAAAAAATCAAACTCATTCAAACTAAGTCAGCTAATACATACATAGCACTGATACTATTCTGGAGCTGTTTGATAGACATGCCCCATTGAGAACCGTTCAAATAAACCCTACTGTTCCTGGATGACTGACAACATTAGACTTAAAAACCCTTAGAAATCAGTCTTTAAATCAATTCAGACGTACCAGACTTACCGAGCATTAGAACTATTACAAGCAGCTCCAAAATTTAGCGACTAATTCTATAAGAACTGAAAAAAAAAGTTTATTTGAACAATAAATTTCACAATTGCAGTATCAAAGATAAATGGGCAAAATTAAATTGATTAAATATTGTAAACAAATCTCACAAGAACATTCCCGAACAATTTCAAAACATAAATCAAATGAACATATTTTTTACAGAATTAACAAAAAATCGTACTGGCTCCAAACAAGATTTAATCGATTTTTATAATAAAAATTTCCTTTCAAACATGTCATTTAATTTTAATATACCATTTCAGAAGAACTGTTAGCTAATATTATTCTCAGTATTAAGTCTGAGTCGTTCGGTCAGATAACCTAAATATTACTCTAATTTCCTTGTGCTCTCCTATTATTATTCCCTACATAACACATATTGTCAACTGGTATATTTTACAACAATATCTTCCAAAAAATTGGAAGTTAGCACATGTCATCCCACTAGCTAAAGTCAAAAACCCTACCGACTTTAGTCAACTAAGGTCGATTTCCTTGTTACCTACGCTCTTTAAAATTCTGGAGAAAGTAATGGAATCTCAAATTTCTTCATATGTATCCAGTAATATCGTCCCTTATAAACAATCTGGGTTCAGAATCGGGTACAGTTGCGCCACTGTCTTATCCGATATTGTAGATGATATTGTCAAAGCACAAGATTTTAACCAGGCAACTGTTCTCATTCTATTAGATTACACAAAAGCTTTCGACTTGATTTATCATAATATATTGCTTTCTATTCTAAAATATATTGGCTTTGGCCAGTTGGCGGTGGCAAGGTTGGCGTCTTTCCTCGCGGAGAGAAGCCAGAGGGTAATTCTGAATGGCAAAAAATCCGATTTACTCAATATCACAGCAGGTGTTCCCCAAGGCAGCGTTCTCGGTCCTCTTTTAACCCCAATCAAGCCGAAATAGCAAGCAATCAAATCAACCGTGACTTACACTATCTTTTCAGTAAATCGCTTACGTCTTGAATCCACCATCAAAATCGAAATCGGCAACAACCCTGTTGCTTTTAAAAACCCGTCTAAAAGTCTCGGGCTTGTCATAGGCTATAAACTAAAATTTAATGATCACGTAACTTCATGCCTTCAAAAAGCATTCTCAGTACTAAAACCTTGGTTCTCTCATCGGCATGTACTTAATCAGAAAACCAAGGCCTTCTTGTCCGACACTCTCATTTTGTCACAATTTAGTTCGAGGACAACGTTTATGGTCCTTTCCTTGAGTTACAGGCTAAAAATCGGGTTCAAAAGGTACAAAATTCATGCATACGTTTTATTTATGGCATTAGACGATGGCAGAGGGTTTCACATAAACTACCCGAATTGGGCTGGCTTAACATGCAACATCGTCGTATCTTGCACTCTATCTGCTTTTTTTACAAAATTTTAAAATTTCACCGTCCTCTATATCTCCTCGATAAACTTCAATACCGTACGGATGTGCATCATTTAAATTTACGCCTACAGTATCTGCTATCAGTACCCTTACACAACAAAGAACAGTTTAAAAAAATGTATTCTTATCAAATTGCTAACTTAATCAACAAATATAAAATAACCAGTACGTCACTGTCAGTTGCAACCTTTAAAAAAACAATGAAAAATAAATTGCTCGGCCAACAACTACAATAACAGCGGACCTCGTTAAACAAAAAACTAGTATTTATTTTCTCGTTCATCCCCTCTCTACTTTCCATATGTCTAAAATAACTTTCTCTCATTCTGTTTCGTGCCTCAGTAGCATAGTGCTATTAACTTGGACACGTACTTTCTTATGTACGTATTTTTTATATGTATAATCACCCTGCGCTACTCTTTTTTTTAGAAAAACTTCAAACTAACTTTATTTATGAAAGTTAATAATAATTTTTTTTTATAATAATTTAATAGGCTTTAACAGCCCCTTCCCTTGTGAAGGAAGCTGATAAGTGGCCTTTTATTTCTATTGTAGATGTCTATGTTTATTTTTTTTTAATTTGTAATTTTCTTTTCGAATAATAAACGTGTTTATTATTATTATTATTAAGAAAAAAAAATAAATGGTCAGATTCTAGTGAAACTCAATACCAAATTAAACAACTGCGACTTCTTACGATTTATGTTAAAAAATACTTTTAAATATTCAATCAATATAATAGATTTTCAATTCGTTGGTAATTTAGGAAAATGCCCCCGCAATGTAGTGCCAAAAAGAAAAAGTTTTCATTTTTTTTTACATTTATGCGATTATTTTTTTATGCAAAATATTTTGTTAAGTTATACCAATTTGTATATTAGAATATACGTGAAAAAAATATATTACAAAACTTTTACTTTTATCTATAGTTTAAACTGTTTTGCAATCTTACGAGTACAAACTCTTTATTCGCAATTAAAAAAAAACAAAAAAATTGAACTTTAATAACATTTTTATCTGAACTTTTAGTCCTAAAATAAACCAAAAAATTACATTCTGCATTTTTAGGATTCAAAATAAAAACACAAAAAAATAACATAAAATTTTAAAGGTCTAGAGCCCTAGCATTTTGTTAACTAGCGTCTAACCCTCGTATTCACTAAAAAGGTTTAAGAGATAGACCAGGTCTAGTTGCCATGGTACTTAAAACTCTTAGTTCGTCAGTTATGTTTGGCTTATGTCACTGGCATTTTGTAATTGTGACATTTAGAAAAATGATTTGTTCAATTGTTGAAAATGTCATCTTAAACCTACAACTATCAAGTTAGACCTGGTCTAAATTTAAACCTCTTTAGTGAATAGGGTGTAAATGGTTAAAAATGTCGGATTAAAGTAAAAACGATGGCTTACGGACACGTGTTTATATGAACTTTTAATCCCAAAATAAGTAAAAAAAAATACGTCCTTTATTTTTAGCCAATAATTAAAAATCCCTGTTTATATATATATATAACAAAGGTTAATACATTTACAATTACATCCGAAGGATACCCAAAATAATTTCAAAAAGAAAAAATCAATGTCGCGTTGAAAATGTATACTTACTACATAAAAACTCAGTTTCGTCGATAAATGTACACAGGTGTACACTAAACTATTTATTTGAAATGCCTGAAATATAAACACAAACGTTCTATCTATGGATATCTTTGATGATTTTCTGTATACAAATATTTTGCTTGTAAATACTAGAATGTGTAATATATCTAATAATATAAGAGTAAGTTATGGGAACAGCCAACACAGCACCTTATGATGGGAAACTGTAACGATGAGATGTTCCACGGAAGATGAAAACCGCTGACATATAATTATTCTCATATAAATACTTTTTGTAAACATATTAAGGCGTCTTTAAGCCACTAACTGTCGTACCGGTTAATTAAAGTCCGTATTTTTCAAATTTTGAGTTTTTTTAAAAAGTCATTCGTACAGGTAAAACCTAAAACTGGCGCAGTCGGTAGGATTGTCCAAAGCGTTTCGACAAAAATCGCGAATAGCGTCCGTATCGACGGTTAATTTGGACATCCGAAAACGCGAGTGACTCAAGAAATAACCAAATTTGGAAAATAAAACAAGTCCAGGGATCAAGAGACACACATCGCTCAACGTCCTATTGGCAAAACTTAGGATAGGAAGTCCAGGGATCAAGAGACACACATCGCTCAACGTCCTATTGGCAAAACTTAGGATAGGAAGACCAGGGATCAAGGGACAAACATCGCCCAACCTCCTATTGGCACCCTAGCTTTAAGAAGAAAACCCTAGCTGTAAGAAAATTCAAGACAGAAAAAC
Organism: Kuschelorhynchus macadamiae; assembly: GCA_030620095.1. Taxonomy (NCBI): domain Eukaryota; kingdom Metazoa; phylum Arthropoda; class Insecta; order Coleoptera; family Curculionidae; genus Kuschelorhynchus; species Kuschelorhynchus macadamiae. The sequence goes on along the minus strand of JAUTXW010003660.1, from coordinate 50,539 downwards.
AAGCATCGTTTCAACCCTCGTAGGCTAAGAAGAAAATCATCATCACCCTAGAAAATAAGTGCTTCAGGAATGAAAATAATAATATTCCTAATGTAAGTTAAAACCATTTTGTATACAATTTTTGCTCACGTGTATATATTGCTCATATTTGCGTATTTTCGTAAAAAAGTGAATTTTAAATACATTTTTCAAATTTTCGCTTTTTCACAAAAATCTATTTTAATTTTAATTTTCCCTAATTTTTATGTCTGATTCTGAACGAGAACTTGAAGATATCATAAATTTGTTTAGACTCACAAATATTAATAATACTAATTTAAGAAATAACAGAATGGAACAACCACAAAATGCCGCAGGCGTAAACTACCAACTATTACGTTTATATATAGATACAATCCCTACGTATGATGGTAACCCACATACACTTTCAGTTTTTATAAATAATTGTTCTAGCTTAATAAACAATTTTTATAAAGAAGGCGATAACGCACATAACAATTTTATAGTACGAGCCATCATTGGTAAATTATCAGGTCGAGCATTAAGTCTAATAGGTTCTAGGATTCATGAATTAAATACGTGGCAAGACATAAAAATTGCATTAGAATTAAGTTTTGGTGATCAAAGAAATTTGGATTGTTTAGTACAAGATTTAATAACATTAACACCTCAAAAAAATGAAACACCATATAATTTCGGTATGAGATGCCAAGACGCACGCTCTTTAATTTTTTCAAAAATAAATTCAATAATTATGACTCCAAACGAAAAAAGAGTTAGAGTACAAAACTATGAAGATTTAGCCTTAAAAACATTTATAAGAAACTTAACAGGCCAACTACAAAATAATGTTAGATTAAGAAACCCAGATAGTTTAGAAAAAGCAATGTCTCTAGTAATAGAAGAAGAAAATTTTCTTTATAGTCAGAATCGTAGTCATTCATTAAATACACAAAATTTTCGCCCAAATCAAAGAGTAACGCCTGTAAATGCAAATATAAATTTTTCAAAACCTATTAATTACCAAAATAATCGAAATACAAACTCGATACCAAATCCCACACAATCAAACTTTAATTATTTAAGACCACCGCTATTTAATAATAATTTTTTCAGACCACAATACCCTAATTTTCAACCAAGACCTATAATGCAAAATCAAACACCATTTCAATTTAGACCAAATAATTTCCCAACACAAAAACATCCATATTTTATGCAAAGACCTAGTCAAATAATTAGAAACCAACCGATAAATAATCAACCACAATTTAATTACAATAGAAACCAAAACCAACCCCGAAATCAAAGGCTTGATGAACCAATGGACACATCATCAACCAACACTAGACAAAAACCCAAATTTACTGTAACCGAACTACATCTGCAAGATGTACAAAATAATGAAAATCATGAAAATCAATATTTTGACCCAAATTTTTATTATCCAAATAACGAAATTGAAAATCAATATTTCGACCAAAATTTTATTAACAACGAAAATTATATATACGAAAATCAACCTGACCTACCCTATCATAATTCTCATTACGACGGATACTATGACCATGAACCTCAGTATTATAATTATTCCAATGCGAATATGAATTGTTATTCAAACGCAGGAAACCCACCGAACGATACACACGTGCAATCTAATATTAATAACTTAGATTATATTTCACGAGAAACTGATAACAGTAAAGATGCAAATTTTATTACGGAGAGCCGAGCAAACTCGATACCTTAATAAACACTAATATTACGACAGCTAATCTGCCTCACATATATGTTCCTGAATTAAATGCAAACTTTTTAATAGATACAGGAAGTACCAAAAGTTTAATGTCTCCAGAAATTGTTCAAAAATTTTATAAAAATTATATTTTTAATGAAAACTTTCAAATTCAAACAGCTCACATGATATCAAATCATAATCAAGTAATTTTTATTCCAGTTTTTAAATTATTTAACGTAAATGAAAAACACAAATTTTATATTTTTGATTTTAGTAAAAAATATGATGGATTAATAGGAGTAGATTTATTAGACCAACTAAAAGCCGTCGTAGACGTCAATAAAAGACAAATTATAACACCAAATGTTAAGATACCAATAATTTATGAACGCGAGGACGAATCAAAAAAAGAAAACGATTACACACTAAAAAATTATTTCATAGAAATTCCAGCAAGAACAAAAAAAATTGTTAAATTACCCGTAAAATACGAAAAAGGTTTATGCCTTATTGACTATATTAAATTTAGCGATCAAATCGAATCCCCACAAGCTATTACTAATATAGAAAATTATTTTGCTTTTACTACAATAACAAATGGACGCAACGAAGATATTAAGATAAATATTTTCGAACCCCTAGATACCGAACTTTTAAATTGTAACGAACTAAATTTTATAGAAAAAATGGAAGTCGATAATGACATCGAAATCAATCAATCTCAAGACAATTTATTAAAATCTAACTTAAAAAATTTGCGATTAGAACACTGCAATCTAGAAGAACGTAAAGCTATTAGAGATTTATGTTTTGAATTCCGTGATATATTCTATTGCGATCAAATACCTCTAACCTTTACAAATCAAATCCAACATAAGATTAGATTGACTGACGACTCACCAATTTTTACAAAAACATATAGGTACCCAGAAATACATAAAAATGAAGTCAGAACACAAATAAAAAAAATGTTAGACCAAGGTATTATACAAGACTCTGTTTCCCCATGGTCAAGTCCAATTTGGATCGTGCCCAAAAAAATGGACGCTTCCGGAAAACGCAAGTGGAGGCTTGTAATCGATTATCGTAAGCTCAATGAACGCTCAATTAATGACAAATATCCAATTCCCAATATTGCCGATATTCTCGATAAACTTGGCAAAAGTCAGTATTTTTCAACCCTTGATTTAGCCAATGGATTCCATCAAATCGAAATGAGTCCCGAAGATATTCAAAAGACCGCATTCTCTACAGAAAACGGGCATTACGAATTTAAACGCATGCCCTTTGGCTTAAAAAACGCGCCATCAACCTTTCAAAGAGTGATGGATAATATTTTAAGAGGTATTCAAAACGAAGAATGTCTCGTTTATCTTGACGACATTGTAATATTCAGTACGTCACTACAAGAACATATTCAAAGACTAAAAAACGTATTTACTCGATTAAGACAAGCAAACTTTAAAATACAACTTGACAAATCCGAATTTTTACGAAAAGAAGTAAACTATTTAGGACATGTCATTACCCGCGAAGGAGTAAAACCAAATCCTGACAAGATCATTGCAATCAAAAATTTTCCCCTTCCAAAAACCCCTAAAGACATAAAAAGCTTCTTAGGACTGGTAGGCTACTACAGGAAATTTTTGAAGGACTTCGCCAAAATAACTAAACCCTTAACCCGTTGCCTAAAAAAAGGTTCTAAAATAATTCACGATCAAAATTTCATTGAATCATTTAATACATGTAAAAATCTATTAATTAATGCACCCATATTACAATACCCTGATTTCTCGAAACAATTTATTCTAACAACCGATGCATCAAACATAGCCCTAGGCGCTGTTTTATCACAAGGAACTATAGGTTCTGACAAACCCATTGCATTCGCCTCAAGAACCCTTAACGAAAGCGAAACTCGATATAGCACTATCGAAAAAGAATTACTCGCAATCGTATGGGCATGTAAATATTTCAGACCATACTTATTTGGCCGGAAATTTACCATATACACAGATCATCGCCCCCTTGTTTGGCTATTCAAACTACGAGAACCAAACAGTAAATTAGTAAGATGGAGATTAAAACTAGAAGAATTCGATTATGACATAATTTACAAAAAAGGCAAATTAAATACTAATGCCGATGCCCTATCTAGAATCCAAATCAATGCCATAGAAAACCAATCAATGATTAATAATCCTGGCAATTTCGAACAAGATCAATTCGAAAGTCTAGAATATCTGCGTACTATTGCCGAAAGTTTTAGTACTCTAGAATCAAACCCTCCTATTCAAAACCAACCTTCAACTAGTAAAGAAATAAATAAAAGTCCAAAAAAAATACAAATCTTGTCTGATATACAAGTTAAACCGCCGAAAAAACAACATGAAAATAATTCTGACTTACAAACACAACACTCTACTTTCAACGAAACAACTAATAGAGGAATTAGAATTTTAGACGAAATCATAAATAATAAAGTAAGCCAAATTTTAGTTTTTCCGCATGTATATCCCAAATTAGACGTAAAACAAGAAAATTATGAACATCATAAAATAATTACTGTAAAAATTCCAAACACCAACAATGAACAATTAATTTTACAATTTTTACGAGACTACACAATGTCCGAAAAAACATATTGTATATATTTTCATAGACCCGAACTATATATAAAATTTAATGAAATATATCTTAATCATTTTTCCGAGAAAGGACCAAAATTAATACGCTGTACCAAAATGGTTAACACCATAACTGACAAAGAAGAACAACTTATTCTAACAAAAAATCATCATGAAGGAAAAGCAAACCACCGCGGAATCTTAGAAACCCTAGAATACCTTAAACGCAATTATTACTGGATAAACATGAAAACAACTATTTCACAGTACATAAACTCATGCGACATTTGCCAAAGAGCAAAATATGCCAGAAAAAAGCCCTATTCGCCACTAATGCTCACAGAAACGCCTTCGAAACCCTTTCAAGTCGTACATATAGATGTTTTCTTTTACGACAAAAAACTCTATTTAACCCTAGTCGACTCTTTCTCCAAGTTCGCACAAGCGATACTAATACCTGGAAAAAATGCAATTAGTATATCTAATGCCTTAATAAAATACTTTTCTTATTGTGGCATACCTGAAAAACTAATTATAGACAATGGAACCGAATTTAACAATGACACAGTGAAAGAAATATTAAATCTACACAAAATAAAAATTCATTTTACCACCCCACAACATCACGATTCTAATAGCATCGTAGAACGTTTTCACTCAACAATTATCGAACATTTAAGGTTACTAAAAGAGAGTTATCCGAATGACAATGACAATTTAATGGATTATGCAATAATTGCCTATAATAATTCAATACATAGTGCAACAAACTATACGCCATTCGAACTAACTCATGGACATACAAGTTCACGAGACGCGAACGAAATATTTAACCAAAAAGAGTTTTTCTCAGATTACGCTGAAAACCATAAAAATAAATTAAAACATGTTTACCAAAATGTCCAAAATAATTTGGAAGCCCAAAAACAGAAAATAATTTCAAAACATAATTCCGATGGTAACGAAAATAAAGACTTTACCTTAGGACAAACTGTATTTAAACAAAACCCCCAAAATAGAAGTAAGAAAAGTAATAAATTTTTAGGACCATATAAAATTACCAAAATATTAGAAAGGAACCGCGTTGAAATTACACAAAGTAATAACCCTAACAAAAAAGAAACAATACACATAAAGGAACTTAAGAAACCTTCTCGTATTGTTTCAGACTCTTCACCGGGGCCTTCAGCAACCCAGGATACGTAGTATTCGAAAACATGAAAGACAATCCGGGACTACTCCCACACAAACTCGGCAATGCCCAAAACCAAGAAAATATATGGTCATTTATTCAAATATTTGATATATCCAATATAATAAGTCAATTCAATGCACTTCAGTCTCAATACGTACGTATAAAAAACGCATTTGAAAATGAAACTAATATTTCTAAAAGTTATAAAAATAATTTCTATAATACCTACAACTTGGCATTATCTTACGAAAATAAAATAATAAGTCAAATTACCCAAATTAATCCTTTATTTAAAAATAGACAAAAACGAGGTCTTATAGACGGATTAGGATCAATAATAAAATCAATAACCGGAAACCTAGACCAAGAAGACGCTCGAAAATATGAAAAAGCTATAGAAACTCTATCTAGTAATCAAATAAAAATAAAAACACTTGTAAAGGACCAAATTTCACTTCTAGAAAAATCAATCCAAACCTTCCAAAATGATATCCAAAACTTAACAAAAAATCAAATAATTCTCAAAAATCGAATAAACCGAATTGAAGAATTATTACATACCATGGAAGTCGAAAATATAGGAACCTATTTTTACTTTTATACCGAAATGATAATTTCCCAAATAATTACCGAATTTCAAATAATATACGAAATATTAGAAAAAATACAAATCGCAATAACTTTTTCCAAACTAAATATTTTTCATAACTCTATAATTGAGCCCAACGAGCTTCTAAGAGAAGTAGAATTAATCTCTAAACACTTAACAAATAATAAACTACCATTCGAAACAAAATTAGAGAACATCTTACTTTTTGAAAAAATAATGGAAATAAAAAGTTACAGCAAAAAGAATCAAATAATATTTATAATCGAAATTCCAATTGTTGAAAAAAATAATTATAATTATTTTCACCTATACCCTTTACCGATTCCACAAAATAACTCTTTTAAAACAATAATACCGAATTCTCAATATTTAATAATTAATGAGCAAAATCATATCTTTTTCAATAAAAAATGTAAAGAAATCATTCCTGAAGAATTTATCTGCCAAAATACAAATCCCATAAAAACCACAGAAGATTCCCCATGCGAAACGCAACTTCTGAAATTCTCAAAAAACCTATCCAATTGTCGATTGGTTCCTGTCAAAATCGAAAAGGTCAAAATCCAAGAACTTGAGAATAACAAATGGATTGTGCTTTGTCCCGAATACACAGTAGCCAAGTCAAAATGCGATGAAAATAGTGAAAATATACCCTTACAAGGAAGTTACGTATTAGAACTAAAATATAATTGTGACGTGCGTATAAAAGACATACTTATTCGAAACTTCAAAAATTCCAAAAACAATTACAAAAATATTTTGCTTCCAAAAATTAATTTTACACACCCGGTATATAAATCCGCGACAGACTTAAAACCATTGAAACTAGACGATGTAGATCTAAAAGACATAAGTGTTATTAAAAGTGCTTTAGAAGTTGAAAAACAAGAAATCAACTCCATCGAAAACACTCCAATTCATTTTAAAACTATTAATGGCTGGACAATACTAATTTACATTATTTTAATTTTACTAATACCATTTTTTGAAATCAAGTTTTATAGAAGGAAAACGAGAAACTTCAAGAAAGAAGAAAATGAAGAAATGAAATTAGAAGAAATCCCCAGCCATGTATCCCCGAATTCTGTAGCCAACCCCAGAATTCTACACTAAGGGCGGAGGAGTTATGGGAACAGCCAACACAGCACCTTATGATGGGAAACTGTAACGATGAGATGTTCCACGGAAGATGAAAACCGCTGACATATAATTATTCTCATATAAATACTTTTTGTAAACATATTAAGGCGTCTTTAAGCCACTAACTGTCGTACCGGTTAATTAAAGTCCGTATTTTTCAAATTTTGAGTTTTTTTAAAAAGTCATTCGTACAGGTAAAACCTAAAACTAGTAATATACCGAACGTTGCTGTGTAAATAGATATACTGACTTGTTGTACAACTACTTCAGGCGTATCGCGATAAAAAATTTGCACAAAAAAGGCAAAGTTAATTTGTTTTTGAGGACGTTCGGAAATAAAATAGTTTTATATATACTGAAGTAAAAATAATTCTGTGCATAGACAATAAATTATTTGCATAAATTCTATAAATGCAATTTATTTAAATTTTTATTTAATTATTATTATTTGTTTATTTTTCATAATATTTACGTAGCCTACAAAAAATAAATTATGTCCTTTATTATTTTACTCCATAAAAAGAAAGTTTTGTTTCAGAAAATGGTATTTTATCGAATATTTAAAAATTTTATTAGGCTGCCATTTTGTTTTGTCATATAGAATTCGCACTAAAGAATTACCGGTCTATCCTTGTTTAGTACTGGATTTTTGTGCAAAATTTCAAGTGAATTAGATAGTTTTTGGTAATGAATTTTTTAATATTTCATTAAGTCGCAATTTTGTTCTGCCATAAAGGGTTTACACAAAAATTTTACCCTTTGTCACACTTTATTTTTGCGCAAATCTTGAAGTCTATTCGATAAATAGTTTCTCAATAGAGACTTTTTTTACATTTTGTGGTGCAGCCATTTGGTTCCGAATTATTTGATTTTTACAGAAATGTAACCAGGATAAGTAGGTTTTGAGCTATGCCGCGTACAGACAGACAGACCGACCTACGTAAATCGGAAAACATTACTTCCCTGTTTCGAAGTTAGAAAACAACCGTATTTTTTTTTACTAACTTTGGTAAAAAAGATAAAATAAATGTTATATAAATTTTACAAAAGAATATCAGAATAGTTTTTCAGTAAAAAAAAACAAACTTTTTTAAAACAAAAAATAACAAAATATGAAAAACTGACATTCCAATAGACCAAACGAAAAAAAAATCTTTATTTGAGTTATTAAAGTTTAGAATTACTCCGATATCCTGTTAAATTTCTTATGAGAATTATCTAATATCATTTTGTAGCTCTTAACAAATGATTATATCACCCAACTTTCATAATAAATATATTATTTAATAAGTTAATTTGTTTTAACATCAAATTTATGTATTGCAATAAGTTCGTTAAAAAATATTACTACAAATCCCAAAAACCCCCTAACACTACATAACTTGAATTATCCACGAGGCTGCTGTTAAACCACTCTATTTTGTACTTTGTAAAGGAAACTAGATCCTTTTAAGCAAGTTTTGCAGAGTTCTTAATAGAAAAATAACAAAACGTTTTAGAGGAAAACGGACTGTGTGTCTCAGAAATGGGAACGGAAATTTCTATTGAACCATTTTTCGTTCAATAGTCCAAAAGTAACTAGTATGAAGTCAAAGTAGACTGGCTGCCTTTTATTGTAGTTTTACGCTAGTTTTGTAGCAACTTTCTTTACTTCATAGGTTGTGCACAATATTATAACATTATGTTCTATAATATTAAATGTTGTTTATTCCACCTCGTGTCTTACCAACTCTGTACTTGACTGCAGCTTTTCATCAGAGAGCACTATTTGAGTGGGTTTGTTCAGATTTAATCTAGTTGTGCCTATAAGAAAAATCGGGATTCGTTGCTCTATTTGAAGGAGAAAAACAGAATTCTACAGAGTATAGATTTGCCCTTCTCAAATGTTTATTTCTTTCTGCCTTAATTCTGGCAGTCAGATAAATTCGCTATAGTGTTACTTTTTTACATTCCCTTATTTAACCAGTTACTTGTTTTATCCATATTTACATTACCTACAATAAGGCAAATGAAATTTTTGTAAAATATTGATAATTGTAAACACCCTTTTTTAGCATTACATTTATTAATGTATATATATATATATATATATATATATATATATATATATATATATATATATATTATATATATATATATATATATATATATATATATATATATATATATTAATAACAATTTTGTCATATGATAAATTACGAAGTACGTATTTCAAAACCCGGTAAAGTTTTCTGCTGTAGTGTCTATACGAACTCAAAATTTGTGTTAATAGCAAGGTTTGACGCCAAACAATACTATAAAATCGGTAAATTTCCTTTACCCGGATTTTTCTTCATTATGAATCTTTTCTTTTATTAGGAATAGTGAAGTGTGACTTAATTTAGTTCAGTACATAGTCATTTAGTAATACATTTTTATTGCGCGCAATTTTATTCCATCACATTGGATTCCTACCAATACTTTGCCAGTTGCTAGCTATGCCACCCTTGATTTTTGGGCATAATTTAAAATAAATTCAATAAGTAGTTTTTACATTGACACACACCGCCAATTTGTTACGTCATGTTGAATTAGTACTAGTTTATTCTTATATAACATTTAATTTTTCTGCAAATTTAAAGCCAATTGAATAAGATTTTTTACGTTAATTTAAAAAAAAATTATTTGGCCGTCATTTTGTTCCGCCGTCTTAAATTCGTACCACAACTTTATCAGTTTATAATGCTTTAAATATTTTATTAGGCTGGCCTTTTATATTGCTATCTTATATTGATACCAAAATGTTACCAGTTAAATCTTATGCAACATTTGATTTTTGTGCAAAATCTGAGGAAATTGGATAATTTGTTTTTTTACTAATAATTTTTTTAACGTTTCACTAGACCGCCATCTTGTTCCGGCATGCTGGATTTTTACCAAAATATTACCAGGTTCTCCCCATATAACCCTTCATTTTTGACTAGAATTTGAAGTCACACTGATGAGTAATTCTTCAACTACGCCGCGAACTGACAGGCAGACAGCCGGAGCGACGGAATTGATAAAATATTTTTTGGCATGTAGGGACGTTAAAATCTGCAAATATGTAAAACCTGAGAGCTGATTTTTTTTACGATTACAAAATATTTTATTTGACTGGCATCTTAAATTAGTACCACAGTTTTAATAGTTGATTTCTATAGTGGCATAGAGAACATTCTCTATAAAACAATTAGTTATGGCACACAATTTGAAATCAGTTCATTAAGTAGTTTTTCAGGCTGAATTTTTAATTATTTTATTAACCCGCCATCTTGAATTCGTACTCAAATTTTACCAGTTGATTTTTACATAATACTTGACTTTTGTGCAATATTTGAGATAAACTGGATAAGTAGATTTATAGGAATCATTTTTTTTGACATTTCACTAGGCTGCCATTTTGTTTCGCCGTATTGGATTTTTACCAAAATGTTACCAGGTCATCCCCATATGACCCTTAATTTTTGGCCAAAATCGAAGTCAGTAGTTTTTAGCTATGCCACGAATAGACAGACGGACAGACAAACCGACGGAATTTAGAAAATATGGTTTTCGGCATCTAGGATTCCTGAAACGTAAAGATCTGAAAAAAATCTCGGAGGGTGATTTTTTTCACGATAACGTTACATCAATTTTACGAGGGAAGTAAAAATTATTTAACCGTCATTTTGTTCCGCCATCTTGAATTCGTACGACCACAACTTTACCAGTTTATCTCTGTATCACATTTAATGGTGCGGTAATTTTTGACTAAAATTTGAAGTCAATCTGATGAGTAGTTTTTAAGCTATGCCGTGTATTAATAGACAAACCGACAGACAGACCGACGGAATTAATAAAATATAGTTTTTGGCATGGAAGCGAAAACCTGAAAATATGTAAAACTAAGAGGGTGATTTTTCACGATTACAAATATTTTATTTAGTCGCCATTTTGTTCCGCCATCTTGAATTTGGACCACAGTTTTACTAGTTCCTCTCTATACCACAATTTGTTATGGCACACAATCTGAAATCAGTCCATTAAGTAGTTTTTTCAGGCTGAATTTTTAAATGTTTTATTAAGCAGCCATTTTGTTCGGCTATCTTGGATTCATTGATTTCTACATAATACTTGATTTGCATGCAGAACTTGAGATAAATTGGATAAATACATTTTAAGTAATATTTTTTTTAACATTTCACTAGGTCGCCATTTTGTTTTGTCATATTGGATTTTTTAAAATGTTACCACCCTTAATTTTTGACCAAAATTTGAAGTCAATCGGCAAGTAATTTTTTAGCTATGCCACGAACAGACAGATCGACAGACAGACAGACAGATAGGTTTTAAACTGATAAAACATGTTTTTTGGCATCTAGGAATTAAGATTATTATATTTGAAATTTGTGTTTTATGGAGTTCATATATAGATAACACATTACAAGTTAAACGTTTTTGAAATATTTTTTTTTATTTCAGGGACTGTTTTGTATCTTTAGGCTAGGCTAGGCTAGGTTAGGTTACGGTTTGGTAAAATACCCTGTATGTAAATGAATACCTATAAAAAGTTTACCTTTCCCATCTCGAGGAAAATAATTTGTGACCGGTATGTATTTTAGGCTCACTCTGTATAATACAACATATTATTTTTAACGTAGTTATAGGTAGACCTAATTTGACTTATAAACATTACTATTTAGAAATAAATAATAAAAGAAAAAAAATATTTTGTAGAATTTTCGACCCGACAATAGTTAAGTCATCCTATATAAACAAATTGTGCTTAATTCGTATCATTGCCTTTCAAATAAAGTTTTTGTGGTTTGTCTTTTTTGTAAATATTAATAGATTCTGAAATCAAAAATATTTTCACTTTTAAAAAGCTTATATAGTTGAAAAAAATTTTAAAAAAATATATCATCCTCCACTCTTAAAAAAAATATTTAATATATTTTTTATAAGGAGCTGTTTCACTCTATTAAGGAAAAAAAAGTTTCTATACGAACTCAAAATTCGTGTTAATAGCAAGGTTTGACAAAAGAAAACATTTTTTAGACGCTAAACAATACTAAGTCACAAACAACATAAAGAGGGTTACAGAAAAAAACGTACAGAACTGAACTGGCAGAGATGCAGATTTTTTTTTTCAGGAAATTCAACACCTAAGGCCGAGTTAGCTTAGACGGGTGGACTCGACGACTGAGTTTCGTGAAGTCGTCGATGATCTATCTACCTACAACCTTCCATTAACTCTAATGCAGAAGATTTCTTAACATATGCGAAACCCACTCAGGGTTTTAGAGCTATCGGAAAAAGATGTCATCCCAATTCTTAATGAAGTTACTGCAACAAATGTATAAAAACGTTTTATAAAATAATAGGTTAAAACAAAAGTAAGTGCATAAAATTAAACTCTATTTTCCTTAATCTTAATATCTATTACATTGTTAATCTTAAAGTCAAGTTTATATTCCGAGGAAAGGAACTTAACTGGCGTTTATCATCCATTAATATTTTATTGCAGCTGGACTAGCAAGGAATTTCTAATAATTATACAGAACTGGTCTTAGGAGACGACGATTCTATATTTTATTAAGTCCGTAGTGCTTTTTTATGTTAAGGTAATACTTTATTATTTCAATATAGTATTGATTAGATTGGTGAGTTAAAACTGACGCCTTGCTGAAGCATTTTATTGCAATGTTAAAAAAAAATTGTTAATTTTACCTGCAAACTTGCCTTGTTTAATCAATTTCTCTCTGTCTTACGGGCACCAATATGTAACTGTCCCTGTAAAAGCAGTATTCCCAACACTTATTTGTACAATTGATGAGACATTCTAGAAAGTGTTATCGCAATGTCTAATACATGAAGATTTTTTTTTTGTCTTTGTTCTTAAAATATATTTTTTTGAGTTTTACGTTTATCGTCAAAAGTTATATTGTCATTTCTTTCTTATTATCAATAACCGTCCTTTATTGTACCATCCGGATTTTAATATGCCAGTTACGCAAAATCTCCGACTAAAGTAAGATAGTGCCATATAAATTAGATAGTACCTTTAGCCCTGCAAAATTGATTGACAGCATAAAGATAAGCCTCGCTAGGAAATAACTTTTACGAATGGCCGTAAAAAGGTATAAAAATAATTTATGTTCCAGCTTTAAGTTTACAGTACAAATAAAACTAAATAGTTTACTATATTTTCTGTAAACCATCACACAACAAGAAATTTATATTGGTTCACATTTCAACTTTTAACAAATTTTATCACTTATAAAGGATCATGCCCACATCTTATGGATGACTAGTTACAGGGTAAGAGTTAGAGAGCTTGAGTCATAGTGATTTGAGTTGTGAACATGAGAGTATGCTTTTTTTAGTATATCCGTCCCAAATAATAATATCTCCTTAATTTTATAATTTTATAATATCCAATCTCTCAGATCAGAACTTGGCGAATATTGAATATTTTTGAAAACATTAAATTGGCCTGATATCTTGGTACCTGTTGAACACTGATTAAAGGTATATGAACCATTTTATTTGTCTGAATAGGTTTTGATATCAGCATATTGTCGTATGTCATATTGAGTATGCACGGAGGTACATTGATTATGGTGAAAAAGATTTTTTGAAGCGTTTTGAATATGTTTGCGTTGATAAATGTAATAATTTGTTAGAAGAAAAGGTATTTGAGATTTCATTTATACACTGTTCTGAACAGAATGTTTATATTATAGAAATGTATAGATCGCCATCCTCAGATATAAACAACAGTGGTGTTAGCTGGTGATCTAAACATATATTATATTAACAAGGATGACAGAAATACTCAACTTGTATTAAATCTTTTTAATTGATGTAATTTGGTTATGCACATCGATCAACTACAACCTTCCATTAGAACTAGATTTTCCTCTCTTTCTGCATCCTCTTGGATTACGTATGTTCAAATTGTAAAAGCCCCTTGTTACAATATTCAGTGCTTAATGCCGGATTATCCGATCACTGAGTGCTGATGAATTAAACTACTTTTACACAAGTGCTGTGGAGGTTAAAAGTTTGTTTACCGAAATCAAAAATTCGAATTATTCGAATTTTTGATTTCGTCCTATTTTTAAAGACAGCTTGTCCCACACAGGCTGTCTTTAAAAACATTTCAAGTGCTTCCAATTAATGTATTGAATGTCCTGGCAGCGGCCATAGACAATTACTTTTGCAGGGTGATTTTTCTTCCGTGCTTCAAGAAGGCAGTGGGTGATCATGGCAGTCCTTCCAACTTTCGACCTATCTCCCTGTTACCTACGCTAGCGAAACTCATAAAGAAAATCGCGAATATAAGGATGGTTTCCTTTTTACAAAGGTTCAGCCTCCTGAGTTCACAGCGATATGGATTTCAAGCGGGATAAAGTACGGACGATGCCGTTTTCGATTTCCTGGAGCATCTGTTTATCCACCTGCACTCTCGTGAGGCGGTAACGACATTGTTTTGTGGTCTATCAAAAAAGCATTTAATTGTGTAGATCAGATACTACTTTTGAAGCTGGAGATGTATTGATTCAGAGGCTCCTCTTTGGAGTGGCTACATTCCTATCTGATGGGCCGTTTTCGTCTGTTTCTTTCAACAGAAATAACTCAAATGAACTGACCAGAAATGCGGGTATTCCACAAGGTTCTGTTCTTGATCCCCTGCTCTTTTTGCTCTATATAAATGATCTTCCCAACTTCCAATTCAGGGCAAATTTACTATCTTTCCGTTTGTTTCTGGAGAGGGTGCTCAAATTATATGTCCAAGTCACTTTTTGTGCTACAAAAAAGAGCTCTTAGATATATGTGTCAAGCGGGGTTGCGTGATACATATAGTCCGTTATTTGTCAGTATTCAGTGTTAACCTTGGGTTGTATTTACATTTGTAGAAATGACATGTTTAACCCACCAAAAATTCAGACATGAACTGGATCAACATACCCACGAATATAACACTCGCCAACTTTGTATGTTAACAATACCACTGCCAAGAACTGAACAATTTAGAAATTCTTTTGTGTATGGTGGAAAAAAAATTTTTAACCATCTTCCTGTTGACCTTAAAAAAGAGTCATGTTTTATTAAATTAAAAAAAAACAAAAAGGTTATTAGTTCAGTAGGCATATTACAGCCTTGATGAATAATATTCTGAGAGATTGTACTAGGTCTATAATATATTATTATAAATATGTAAGATTTTTTTTTATATATTTTTGTTGCTTGAATTTTAAATTGTAATAGTATGTATGTCTGTATGTGTGTATATATGTATATACAGGGTGCAATTTAATTGATGGCTGAAAATGCAGGATATAATTTCTTAGCTTATTTAAGAAAGAAAAGTTCATATGAACATACGTCCTAAACCTCTCAACTTTTGAGCTACAGGGTGTTAAAATTTTAAGAAAAAAATTTGTTTTCTTATCATGACTTTAATACTGTTTTTAGTGTTTTCATAAAATTTGGCAGGCATCTACTAAGCACCAATAGGCATTTTTTGATGTAGAAGATTTTTTGATAATTTTTTCAGTAGCGTCCGTACGGAATGTGGACTGGAGATTTTTTTAAAAAGTATGGTACGCCACTGCTTTTTCCGGAATTAAAAATCATTTTTGAAATCCTCATTTATTTTGCGACAAATTAAATTTGTATTTTATTATTTATTTTTTAATCAAAAAAGTTTTCATGCGTTTGTGGCATAACGAAATTATTTTAAACTAGTAGGCTGGTGCCCTATTTTGTTTCTAAAATAATGAGATTTGACCAATTACGTTGCAGTCTTATTTTGACAAGTATTCATAAAAATTGCAGTTTTTTACATTGTGAAAATTTCTTTAATCAATAATAGAAAGAAAAGAAGTAAACTATGTTAAGATTTACAAATTCCAAGTTAGCATTTTACCTACGGACTTGCTGACGGGAATACGTTTATGACTAGGTGGATATATCAAGAGCGGTATCCAAATCGTATCATTCCCGATGTCAGAATGTTTTCAAGAATACACAGAAGAGTACATGAAACTGGGAGTTTTAGCATTGACAATAGTTCCAAAGGGGCAAATCGCACGATGAGAACACCAGAATTAAAGGAAGGTGTTTTGAACACAATTGAGGAACACCCAGAAACAAGTAGTAGGAAAATTGCGGTAATGCTAAATGTTTCCCATTTTCTTATTTGGAAAATACTTGTTGGCAATTTACTATACCCATATCATATTCAAAGGGTTCAAGCACTTCTGCCGCGTGATTTTCCATTGCGTTTAAATTTCTGCCGATGCTTTTTAGAAAAACTTACTGAAAATCCTTTATTTGGTAATAAAATACTATTTACTTATGAAGCTAATTTTTCCCGCAGTTCCATTCAAAATTTCCATAATAACCATGTATGGGCCAAAGAAAACCCACACGCAATTACTGAGGCTCATCATCAGGAGCAGTTTTCCGTGAATGTGTGGGCTGGAATAGTTGGAGATTTCCTCATACGACCGTTCTTCTTTTCAGGACGACTGGATGGACTATCCTACCGCCACTTTCTTAAAAACGATTTGCCAATTTTGCTCGAGGATGTACCTCTTTTATTAAGAGAAGAAATGTGGTACGTGCATGATGGTGTTCCTGCATATTTTAGCATTCATGGTAGAGAATTTCTAAATGAGGCGTTTACCAATCGCTGGATAGGACGTGGAGGAACTCAATCTTGGCCTCCCAGATCCCCTGATTTAAATAGTTTAGACTAATTTTTGTGGTAGCCTCAAGACTGTAGTATATACTAGACTGGTTCAAACTGTAGAAGAACTAAGGCCAAAAATTGTACTTTCTTGCCAAACCATACGAAATACTCCTCGAATTTTGAAAGTGTTCGCCAATTCATGAGAAATAGAATTGAAGCCTGTATTCTAGCAGAAGGAGGACATTTTCAACAATTGTTGTGATAATTAAATTAAATATTAGTTTATTTTATGCATAGAAGTTGTCAAAACTTGTAAGATTTTTTTTTTAGTTTTCATGCATTGCAAAATTGCTAAAATCTCATGTGGCAGTTTGTAGGTAAGATGTGTTGTTGTCTAATTTTTGTTGAATTAAAGTCAATCGATTAAAATAGCCAGTACTACAATTCAAGTTTAATACAAAAAATGTATTAGTAGGTATTATTTTGAAAATTGAGTCGAAAACGATTTTTTCATTACATTAGATTTTAGAGATTTTGCCATGCATGAAAATTATTTTATTCTTTTACGCCAAAACAGTTCGTCGGACGAAAAAATATCAAAAATTTAAATTTGTTGCAAAAGAAATAAGGATTTCAAAAACAATTTTCCTTTGCGGAAAAAGCAGTGCCGTACCATATTTTTTTAGAAAAATCTTCAGTCTACATCCCGTACGGGCGCCATTGGTAGAAATATTAAAAAATCTTCTACATCAAAAAATGCCTAAAAGTAAAAGCCCTTAAAGTTATGATAAGACAACGAATTTTTTTTTTTTAACTTTAACACCCTGTAGCTCAAAAGTTGAGAGATTTAGGACATATGTTCATATGAACCTTTCTTTCTTAAGTAAGCTAAGAAATCATGCATGCATTTTCAGCCATCAATTAAATTACACCCTGTATGTATGTATGTATGCATGTATGCATGTAAGTATATATATAAATCAGTTTTGTATATAGTTTTTAATATCTTTTTAACAAGACCTTGTACATGTAACCTTTCTCTAATGTAATGCATGTTCTCTCAAAAAAAGAGTGACATATATATATATATATATATATATATATATATATATATATATATAAAGAAATATATATTAAAACAAACTTTTTGAATCTTGTGGTTCAAGAAATAAGTGGCAATTTAAAAGTTAGTCAGCTGATTTTGTCCTTTTTTTTCAAAAATGACAAAAAATTGTAGAATAATTGTTTCTTTGGAGTACCACGGCAGCCGAAAAACTTAACGAAATTTCTTTTAACTTGCAGATATTTCACTTTTAGGTAAAATTTGACCAAAATTATCTTATTAATGATAAATTCATAGCCCAAATATGTTTTCTTAATTAACTTTTTATAGTAGAATTTGTGAAGTTCAGATACCCCTTGAAGCAAAGGCTACACAGTTTCCACAATTTAAGGTAAAATATTTTTAAGTGACGCACTTATTCAGCTAATACGTGTTTATTTACATTTTAATAACAATTATTGAAATAACCAAATAAAACCTAAATTGAAATAACCAAGTAAACAAGAACTAAGTGCCTAAGAAAACATGTAATAAGTGTTTCAAAATTAATACCATTGGTTGAAATTTTTATATAGGTATATAAAATCAAAAAAGAAACATTATTTTTATTTTTTTTAATTTTGCCAAAAAGCTAGTTTCGACATTTTTTCAAAAAACAATTTGATAAAGGGCTTACATGACAACTTTTTTATCGTGTTTAATAAAAAAAAATTTTACATGCATGTAATTTTTTTAAATCAATATATTATAGAAACCAAGGAATATATTGATAAACTAATTAATTCAAGTGAAGGGATATTTTTAATGCACCCTGTATATCAAAACTATTCAGAAAAATAATGAAGCTATGGAAGTTGACAGTACCTTTTCCAGAGAAAAAAAATATAGGACTGAGGACACGACTCAGTTATATTTTTTGGTAGTATTCGTTTTTGTATTGGAAATAGGTGGTTTTTACACAAAAAGCTAGTGATTCTAGAATAATGCTGATATTTAGTGTTGTACGTTCACCAAGATTGATATCATTTTCAAAATTAGTTATTACTTTGCTTAAAGTTTTCTCCACAGATATATCTGTAAAAAGATGATGCCAGAGCATTATTTAAATTTATAGGAATATCAGACAATTTCTCTAGGAAGTATTGTGAATTTTTTATATATAATCAGTGTTAGCAAAGCGGTTTTAATGTGTTTAAAAGAAACTTGACTAAAGCTGAGTCGGTGAGAATCGCGACGAATTTTATCCTTTTGTTTCATGGGGTGAGCTTTTTAGTGAGCGTGAAGTTTAAATGGTTTTTCTAAAGCAATTTTAGATCTAAGCCAAAATCATGTTGTTGATCATCTAGGTGGTGTTTTTGAATGGCAATTCACATTTATTTTGATTTTTAGATTTTTGAATCATTCACTGTTTTTTAATGTTTTTTTCTATATTTAAGTACTTATATATATGTTAAAGTTATTTTGTTTTTTTATCTTGTATTTTTTATCATTATATTTAAAATGGTTCATTATTTGTTAAATATTTTTCAAACCCACAATAAAACAACCCATACAATTAATTTTTTTCTAAATAAATACTAATTATTCTATTTCACCTTTTATGGGTCTTACTATACAAAAAACTTTACTTCCAATACTTGAAAAATCAATGTCAAATATTTGTCATTTGTCTTTTCTATCTTTCTTTATATATACGACGTTGAGCTGCTATGACTAATCCCAATTTTATCGGGATGTCCGGATGGCAATAAACTAAATACACCTGATTATTAGTAAAATATCAAATTATTCTGATCTCTTAAAATCTTTCTATGTATTCTGATTCTCTTGGTTTCCACGAGCTGCTCCTTGAGAGTACTACTGGTATCACGAGATAGATGACTTTTTCTTTCAAGGTATCCCCTTATCCCTCCAACTCCCGCCACATAGCGGCCATTACGCTAACATTCTATGTAAAACTGGGCAGACGAATAGGGTATAATGCAGGAACAATTAGGCCTTACACTTTCATAGCTTCTGCTTTCTTTCTAGCGGGGTCGTTCTTTTCCACACTCAGCGGTTGAGTCTCCCGCCTCCCCCGAAATAAAGCAGCTAAACCGAACACGTGGAACCACTTAGGTCCGCCTTCCATGAGGCTGTTCTAAAGAATCTTGTCATTTGTCTAAAAAAGTTAGGTTAAGTGTTGCACTTTTTACTTATTCGCCGTTGCTTCTGCTAATAAATTTAAATAAGAATTAGTAGGCCATGTTGCTTAATTTTAAGAAAGCCACCAAATTTTTGCTGCCACTGCATGACTAAGAAAGATCTGTATTCCGTATTCGGAACAGTCCTGCCAATAAAAATAGGCTAAAAAAATAATACGGATAATGTTTTAGTTAGGCAGTATATTTCCGAATAAATTTAGTTCGCCTAAAACTGTAATTGACAATGGTTCCCGCAATATCTGAATATTACATAGCGTGCTAGTTTAATGAATATCACACAACAATTTATTGTACGCAATAAATGTTTCAAAAATTACAGATTTTATAAAATTTCCTATACAAAAATATCAATAGCATTTAGAAGGCATTTAATCAATAGGCATGGATCTATGAATATGCCAATATGGGGTTTTAAAATTAACTTCGAACGATTGATGAATTTTTAAATACGTTTTAATACAAATGATTTTTTTTCGTTAAAAGGGAATCTATCTAAATTAAGCTGGACGCCAGGTTAATTTATAGATAATTCATTTTCTGTCGAGCAGATTAAAAATTAAAATGCCGCTCTGACTAGAGAATTAGAGGACAAGTTAAAAGAAAATGGATTTATTTCTGTGAAAATATGGATTTTAATATTAAAACTTGAACATAGTGGACTAACAAGCAACGTAAAAAGACACTAGGAGCTTGTGTTTTTCTTTAGCGAATGTATTGTGGTATTCTGGGTATGCCAGACATAAACAAAATATAGATCATATTTCTAGTAATTTAGTTAGGGGGTTTTCTGCAGCAGGGTTCACAAATTAAAAAATCCAGACACAAACACTTAGTTTTTATATTAAAAACCCGCATTCAGGTGAAACAAAAACTCATTCAAAAAGCTAAGCAAAAATCAAATAAGAAGTACTATAAAAAGAACCTAAATTTTTGTAAAATAACAGTAGCAAAGTGACTAATACTATTATATCTTTTAAAATATTTAATTCAATACATTTTTGAAAAGGTAGAAACGTTTAACAAAGTAACTTTAGATTTTTTTTTGTAGTTAAGAACAACTTGAATATAGCAGACTAAATTTAATTTTCAGTATATTTGATTATTTGGAGAAAATACTTGGCAAATAGCAAAACACGACAAACTAACTTCTACTAATTTATTTTACAATTAAGAAATTATGAATAGGCTTAAGTGTTCTATATATTTTTGTAAAGAGGCAAATACGATGCAGTATTAGTCTGGTTATAACATTATTAAGTTTGTAAATATTAAAAATTTGTTGGAGTGTATTACAATATATTTTTAAAATAGCAATTTTGTAACAATTTTTCAAATTGGTGAAATCCGCTATAAAGTTGAAAAATATCATACGAAAAAAGAAGTTGAATTTGAAGTTACAATAATTTGCTGAACTTAGTAATTAAAATAAGCAATTTTTTACTAAAATCAATACTATACACTTGTTTCATTTTTTAAATTTTGTATCAGAATTTACAAAAACCAATAGCAAATACTGACACGCCAAACAAAAACCCATTAATGTCTCACAAAAACCCAAAAATCCCCCAAAGTATACAAAAACCCGGGTTTTGCTAACCTAAGTAGATAACGACCGATTGTGATTTAATAATTAAAAACTTTTGTAGTAATTTGAAGCCACTTTTAAATTACAAATTAAGTAGTTTAATCATTAATTAAAAATTAACATTGCAATACATGTGTACTCATAAAATATGTTTGGAAACCCTATAAATTTTAATGCCCACTAATTTTGGTTATTTATTATTACGTTACTAAAATGCAACGTCCATATGTATTTTCTCTATACTTGTATGCATTCATTATATTTTTTATGTGATAGCAATTGAAACACCTTGTTTTATATTTTTATGATAATTAATTTTAATTCTGATATTGTAAGTTGTAATTTTTGAGTGACTTATTTTTGGTTTGGTAAGTCGTAATTTTTGAGTGAATTTTTTTTGGTTCTTAAATATTTAATTACTTCTTCAATTATATTTCTAATTTTATTTGTTTCTGTAACGTACAATATGTAGGGGCAGGGGATGGCACATCCTTGGACTCGCATATCATAGTTGTTTAGGACTCTTCACCCAGTCCTAATATTAAATAGCAGAGGGGTGAGGTGCAGTGTTGTGAACCCCTAACATCCTACATTTTACTCAGCTTATGCTTACATAACTTATTAGAAACAATAACATTTTTAATAGATGTTAATATATTTTTGCAAGGAATAAGAATTATGAATTTAATGTTTTCAATCTTGAGAAAAATGCGAATAAGATTAGTAGGTCATGTTTCCTGAGTTAAAAACAAATTTTTTGCTGCAATGCATAGCGCATTTTATTTAACTCAACCTTAAGATTTAACCGAGCTTAATTAAAAACGGCTTTTCGTTAAAACCGAGTTTACGGGCATTTCAGTTGAAAATTGATTAATAGATGTTTTAGGTGAATAATGCGCACAAGCTGTTCCGCCTGCATCACTAGTCACTAGTACGAGGATAACATTGGTATAGCACGTGACTCGACGTGGGCCCGCTAAGTTTATTTACGGGCGCTGATAGGCTCCGAATTTAAGCTAGCGGGGTAGGTTACCCTAGGTTTCTCATTTCTTTTAATTTAGTAATTTTCATCGGTGGAATTGTATGTTTTTGTGTTTTTTATAGCTTCGTGTTTTGGAAGTTTAAGTGTAATGGCTCCCAAGAAAGTGGGAAATAAAAGAATAGTCTTGCGCTGTCAAGCATAAGAAATAATTGATCGGGTGTCTGCATTTATGAAAAAAAAGCAGGAGAAGGCCTACAAACTCCTCTTAAAAAATTTAAGTAAGTATAATGTATTATTTTGTTCAGTATTTTATTTATGGAAAGGTTTTTGCAAAATTGTTTCGAAACGTGCAATGTAACATTGTATGGCGTGGAAATAATATTGGTGGCAACCGGAATCAGTAAAAGTACCCTTCAAACATTCATGCAAATTTGGCCACTACATCTTTTCCTAGTCCCAAGAAGAGCCAACAAAGGAGAAAAAAGTATCTGCAAAACCCTAACCTCAACTATGAGATAAATACTATAACGTTTACATTACCAAGAAAAAATCACCCACGGATAAGGGCGAGTATTTTTACGCAGAGAAAAATATATTATAGTCAAATCAACCAAGATTTATAATTTTCTCGAGAATATTTCTTTTTTAATATCAAATTATTTTTAATTCTATACGGATTAAACCTACATCCATAGTAGCTACACACAATCTCATCGTTGGTCGAATGAGAGTAACAGAGAACTAAAGAAACCTATCTTTAAAGGCTTGTAATCGTTCATGCCGGGGAGAAATTGGTTTTGTATAAAATCGCTTAGTCATCTTTAAATCAGGTGAAGTAAGACTTAACATTTTTTGCAATACATTAATTATTGGATTTACCCATTGTAGCGGAATTCATGAATTTCCATCAATATGACCTGCATGGGTAATAATGGAGTGGTGACTATCATGACGATATTATTTTATGAAATGGGTTGAAACTCAGCTGCTACCAAGTTTACCGGAGGGGTCTGTTTTAGTACTCGACAACGCATACTCCTACAACGTAACGATAGAGAAAAATGTTACTCTTTTAAGCCTTAAACAAGTAATGATTAAGTGGATATAGGATAAAAATATTGTTTTTGAAGTAAAATTGACAGACTGAACTTTACGCAATAATTCAAAACAATAAACATCAGTTTCCGCCCATTTATGTATTAGATCAGTTATTAGAAAATAGTGCCCACAAAGTTCTAAGACTGTAGCCGTATGATCCAGAACTGAACCCCATAGAGAAAATATGGGTCACCGCAAAAATCTAATAAAGCCCATAATACTAAGATAGCCGATTGAAACCGTAACTCGTCAAAGATTTAACGAATTGCCACACATTGAATAGACGAACATATGTCGACACCTCAAAGAATATGAGATCTCACAAATAGAACAGGAACACATCATTGACACTGTAACAGATCATCTATGTTTTACCGTTAACACCGGGTCATCAGAAAAAAGTCGGTCAGATCTAGATAGCAATAGTGACTTAGATGTATATAGAGCCCTTGGAATCATCCGGCTCAGCTGGTACTTTAAAGTATGATTTAATAAGTTTAGGTTACGTTTGTAATAGTTAAGGTATTTTTTAGGTCTGAATTATTTCTAGTTTAAGTTATGTAGGATGCTTCTCTAGCTTAATTCTTTTAATAATAATAAATAAACCATTTATCAATTTTCTATTCGTACTGTTGAAACTAAATTACAGTTAAATTCATTTAAATCCGTCACCGATTTACAGTAAAACACTTCCATTCCATTGTGAATAATAAAATACTCTGTAAAACTGCCGCGAGTAGTTTATTGCCATTATAAACGACATACTTTGAGATGTAATATAGAAAATCTTGTAAATAAATGTGTAATAAAATATTTCGTATTGTATTTTTATATTATTTAAGTCGCTACGCCACTGACCGGTACGCTACACCCTCTTGTATACCTGAGCACGTGGCTATATCCTCCTTAATTAGTATTAGATCTGTTCAAAAATCACCCCAATAGAATTAGGCTAAAAACAATCGCCAACTAAAAAAAATACCTCCTACAGTTTCTAAAATATAGTCGAAGCATGTTCTTAATCAAAATATTGCCGTATATGTTTTTAGACATAATTTGTTGTTTTTTTTGTACTAGATATTTAATTCAGGGTACATAATTTAATTAGTTTTAATTCATTTGATGGATGAAATACTGTCGCATTATTTGACATAATCACACAAATACGGATAATGTTTTGGTTAGTCAATATATTTCAGAATAAATTAAATTCGCCTAAAACTGTAATGCACAATGGTTTCCGCAATATTCGAATATTACATAACGTTCTAGATTAATTAATATCAAACACGAATTTATTGAATGGAAATAAATGTTTCAAAAATTACAGATTTTATAAAATATCCTATACTAAAATATTCAAGAGCATTTAGAAAGCTATTTAATAAACAGGCATCGACCTAGGAAAATGCCAAAATGGGGTTCTAAAACTAACTCTGAACGATTGATGGGTTTTTAAATACGTTTAAATACAATGAATTTTTCCGTTAAAATGGAATCTAAATTAACCTGGACGCAATTTTCTGTCAAGCACATTAAAAATTAAAATATTGCTGTGAATAGAAAATTAGAGAACAAAATAAAAGAAAATGGATTTCTGTGAAAATATAGATTTTAATATTAAAACTTGAACATAGTGGACGAAAACAACATAAAGACATTAAGAGCTTGAGCTCGCTCAGCAAATGTTTTGCAGAGTTATGGATATGCCAGATATAAACAAAATGTAGATTATACTTCCAGTAATTCAGTCAGGGTAGTTTCTGTAGCAGGCTTCGCAAATTGAAAAATCCAACGTACCCATAAAACCAAAGCAAAAAAACCGAATAAAACACCTAATTTTTTCAAATAATTGCAATTATAATATAATATTTTTAAGGAAAGTTAGTAATACTATCATATATTTTAAAATATTTATTTGAATACATAAACGTTTAATAAAGAATTTTTTGGTAACCGAGATCAACTAGAATATAAATAAAACTAAATTTAAAATTAAGTTCTTTGGTTATTTTGAAAAAATACTTCCTAAAAAGCCTAACACCAACTTCTACTAATTGATTTTACGATTAAGAATCATAGGCATAGGTGTTCTATATTTCTGTAAAGACGCAAATACAATAAAATCTTAATCTTATTATAACATAACTAAGCATGTAAACAGACTGTAACAAAAAAAAATTTGAACAGAACAAGCCGTTACTTGATGGATATCTATTTTAACTAAGTAAACGAAAACCCTTGTTTAAAATTTTCACTTAATTTATTTTACAAAAAACTCATGACAATTGTTTCGCCAATACTGTGGCCTCATCAGATGATAGATCTTAAGTGATTCAATTAAAATTAAAAAGTTTAGGTTTGATCATCTCATGACTCCACAGGTTGTTTTTTTCATTTACTTTATTAAAACGTTAAAAAAAATCTCTTCAAGCGTATTACAATATAATAATAAATTCCATACTAGATGGTATCTGGAGAGAAAAGAAAAATGATTTGAAATTTTGACTACGGCTATAGTAGGCTGCGCTTTAGTTTTTAAAAATAATTTCGCATTTGCAGTGTTGCCAGATCTATTGGTAATTGTCATCAACTTTAAAATTTAAAATTTGACACCCTGTAGTTTATTTTATTTTTAGATTTTGCGAAACAGTCTAAGCTTTTTTGTATAGGATATTTTTCATTTCTCGTACCGTTTCTTAAATATTAATTATTTTGTTTTTTTTTACCAAAACCATGTAAACTAAAACTTCAATATTTTCCTATCCAGATGTCAAATCAATGTAAATTCTCATATTGTAAACTAATATCCAATTTTTTTTTCATGAAAAATATGTGTTTCATATCTTTAACCCAAATATCAAAACTCTAACGTAAAAAACAATTGAAATGAGTAAAACAATCTTGTCGACTCCCGACTTTATTTTTCTCCTCTATTAGAATTTTTGGAGTTATGTAATGTGCTAAAAGTTTTGTATGACAGATGCACTTTGCATTATTTCGCACTTGTAACCGCTACCTGACAACATAAATAAAACATTTGAATCAAGAAGGTCGTCATGAAGGTACGCTAGTAAATATTTTATTGTCATTTTTATTGTTTATGTCTATAGCTAAATTATTAAATATTCCGATTATCCTCAAATTTTGTTACTACAATTCTGTAACACCTCTTACAGACGTAACGTTCGGCAGTTTTCGAGAATAACCTTTTTTCCACATAGTTTTGAGTTTTTCGTGTTACAGCGTGGTACTCGGAACCCTCGTCGCCAATCATTTGGCATCGTTATATACCCCTGGGTGTCTACTAAAAATTTATCAAATTTCATCCGTCTACCTATAGCCGTTTTAAATTAAATTTAAATACATGTTATTCTATCAATTAGAATTTTATGTAACACCAAATAATCTGATAATGGATTCAAGTACAGAAGATATAAGGTTCACAGATATTGCAACGTTATTAATTATTGTATTATAAAGGTGTTGTTTCGAAAACAAAATGTTCAGGATATCTCAGTTAATAATTATCTAATTAATTTTCCTTCCTTTGTATTCGAATGTTATGCAAATTACCATTTTCCACAAAGGGCGAAACTGTTAGTCTCTAATTAGAGAAAATTCTTCAATTACAAGCCTAGGAGGGGGTATAAACATGAGAAGGTCCCAAGTTAAAAATTATTTCTCATTTGCTTTTTCTTGTAAATTAGTCCCAACTGTCATTGATTGGAATTACTTGCTACAGGGACGTCAGGTTCCAAATGAGGCGATTAGTTCATTTTAGTGTATTAAGGAAAATTAGGGCTAAACCCAGGGCAGGCAATAATAGGCGTAAATCTAATTTGTATGAAATTGAATTATGACCCTAGATGTTTCAATCTTGATTCGAAAATTTACAATTTGATGTAAAATAGTTAAGATTGCTGTTCTGTAATACGCATGATGTGTTCCTTTCCAAGGGCATATCTGTATTCTCAGAATTCAAATTAATTATTAATACATACATACCGAAAAAATAAAAGATTCTTTTATAGCTCAGGCACATAATGCTCATAGATAGGTTGTAGACATACTTTTGTAAATTTTGGGTTGTTTTTGGAGACGTTCTGAAATGATTACATCAAAACTCCCGAGGCTTATGAAAATGTATCTCTCTTTTTGGTTTTTCTCGTATATCTTGATAACGGTTTGTCAACTAGTATCTCGTAATTTTTTCCGCTTTCAAACCGTTTACGAGTTATATGCCTTGGAATATTTTTTCCAAAATATCTTTTACATCGTGATTTTGGATATATCTTCTCAAACGTTATATTAAAAGCATACTCACAAAGAAAGTTGTAGAAGATATACAGGGTGTCCGGCAATTATATAGCATACCCTCGCAAGCGTATGAGGAATGTCAAAATAACCCTGGTTTGTCATAGCAAAAATTGCCTAAAGTGCCCTTAATGGAGATACAGGGCCGCAAACGAGTGCTCAGAGATTTACTTTTCTGGCTCTAACTTTTGAACCGACTTGTCTGGTTTAATGAAATTTTAATAGTTTGTGTATGCCATAAAGACTCATAAAACCATAGTACAGTAAATGTTTTACATCGTTAGAGAACTCAAGAATGGACTTGCCACCACACTCGTTGTGCCAACCTTTTGACAGGCGTCAGTTTACAGAACTGAGAACTGAAAAAATCAAGTTTAAGCATTGACTTTCGAATTTTATGTAATAATCAATCGCATAAAATCATGACTAATAATTCGCATTTAAATAATAAAATTTGACATTATTACGTCCCACTAATGGTCACATGTATCTAACTTATAGACAAGATTGGGCCGTTGTGTAGAGGTAAGAAGAATTTATACTGATAGATTTCCAAATCAAAGTGTACCGCAAAAAAAGCACTTTTGAAAGGGTTGATCGTAGCTTAACAGAAACAGGTGAAAGCTAGATTATAAAAAGTACTTGAAAATGATTTATTTTAACGTTTCGGAAATCGCTTACACGCAAAAATGTTAAAAATATAAAAGCGTTGCTTCTGCACTTCTATACATTTCCTTATCAGACGGATGATTTCTCGTTGTACTTGAAACCTGGTATGAACTGGTATCGAATATGCAAACCTCTTTAAATTTCCCCATAAAAAAAATCCAACGGAGTCATGTTTAGCGACCTCGGTGGCCTTACAATAGACCCACTTCGACCTGTCTGTGTTGACGAACTAAATTTCTAAAATGGGGCATTGTCGTACACACGCCTTTATGACCTGGCATGGTCGTGCGCTGCACGACTTTACACATATGGACGGCGCGATCCTGGACAGAAGTGATCTAGGCCGAGCAGGAATCACATCCCCATACCGCTACGTCCAATCCATTTTCAAAAAAAAAAACGTTGTCTAAATATTCCCAAACATTTCGAGCAAAATGCAGTGGAGCACCATCCTGCTGAAACTATATTTTATCATTTGGTGCACCATTACCTAAAACAATTAAGTTTAAATATTTAATACAGCAAAGTAATGAACGTACGGTTATATGGAAATAGTTCTGCAGTAGCTAGGACAATTTCGGTCCTTAAAAGATTCAAATATCTTTCTCCAGTTAAGGTGTCTTCTATGCAGACGGGACCGGTTATTTTTATACCCTTTATAAATACCACACCAAACATTTATCTTTTGGGGAAATTGGGTATGATTTTCATGTATCCAGTGTAGATTTTCCCTTATCCAATATCGAAAATTACGCCTGTTAACTTTTCCATTCAAAAAAAAAGTTGCTTGGTCAGAAAAAATAATTTGATTGACAAAATTTAGATTGGTATTGCAACGTTCCATCAAAGTTATTTTGTATGGATAAAACTTTTCGGTTTTTAGAAGTCGTCTACGGACATGTGTGAGACGTCATGTTCTCTTCCTGATGTTCTGGTTGAAAGGTGTGGATTTTCTTCTAAACTAAAATTAAAACATTCACAGCCTTATCACCATCTGTTACGCTTTTAGGTCTCCTAGAACGTAAAGCATCTTTTACCTTTCCAGTTTAACGAAATTATTTGTTAATTTTAATTGCAATAGATTTAGTTATTGGATTTCTGTTAGGATATTAGTCATTAAACATGTTACAAACATCTTGCAGGTTTCGCATTTTATCGCCATAACCCAGTATAATTAAAATTTCAATTCTTTGGGTTTCAGTTAAACGATCCATGTTTGTAAATCAATAAAACTGACATTGTCAAACATATCAGGTAACCTTTTGTGTGCAAGTATTTTAATAAATGATAATACATTAAATTATGGATATTAGACCCTTATTTTTGCGAAAACTGTTGACTTTCATAAAAAGTACTCTTAACAAAAAGTATTGAGAATTTTTT
The DNA here is from genome assembly GCA_030620095.1 of Kuschelorhynchus macadamiae. Classification (NCBI taxonomy): domain Eukaryota; kingdom Metazoa; phylum Arthropoda; class Insecta; order Coleoptera; family Curculionidae; genus Kuschelorhynchus; species Kuschelorhynchus macadamiae. The sequence continues at coordinate 20,225 of JAUTXW010003660.1, read as the reverse complement.
TTATAACAGAAAAACGGTAAACTTGGCAGCAATGCGTAACTCGTCATTGGATCCCGCATAATTTTATACCTAAGTTTACGTATTTTCATTAAAGTCAGGTAAGCGTTACCCGAGGATATTTCTCCGTTTCTTTCCTATACGAAAAAAAAAAACCAAAAAGTGTAACACATTTTGGGAACCATTAATGCCCAGGGACTTTTGTTATAACTAGATCCAAACAGCCCAAAAGCCAAAAAAGTGCGCTCAAAAGTCTATCTAGAAACCATTTGTTGACTATACAATAACCCTATGTAAATTTTCTTGTATATAAAATTATCCTTTGCATGCTTGGTAACCATTTTACGTACGTCAAATCAAGTTTCATCGACATAAATATTATTTCGCTTTTGATTGTTACGAAATGTGGTTCACGGCATTCGTTTTGGCCTTTGAATTCTTTGCGATTCTATTATAGTTCCTTTACTTTTCAAGTCGAGATTCCTTACAATGAATGTAACATTTCCTGCATTTTCTTGTCATTTTATACCTGCAACTTTCGTTAATGCCTCTTCAAAAATTTCATTATACTAATTTATGACACAAGCTTCGCATGTTTTCATTCATTAGAAGATTAATCACAAAATATTTTTCAACCCCATAAAGACAGCAAATCATGTTTTAATATAATCAGTCATAAAAGTTCTCTACATATAACCTATACATTTTATGAAATTGAAAAAATAATACAAGTTATATAAAAAATATTATTTAATATTAATTATCGATTAATATTAGTATTTTCTGTTCTGTGTTATTTTACACATGCTCCATTGGATTCAGATCCGGTGACTGGGTAGGAAGCTAGATCCTACATAGGAACCCTCGAGAATAAAAGAGCGAATTTGTTTTCTGCAGTTAGACGGTGATAGACGAATTATAGGATCACATGCTGGGGACGCTTCCACAGTTTTTTGTTATAACATTTCTGAGGAAAAAAATAATAATTCATTTTTAACAGCTTTTATTATGGGCTCAAAATGACTCATTTAATTTAGTTTTTAACGAAACTGCCCACGTGGCTTATATGCTCAAGCTTAGTGAATTTAATATTGATCAGATTCCTTTGGAGAAAACATAGCTGCTAAAATCTTTTAAATCATGGTATAAAATGTAAATATTCAATCAACTAAAATTCAGGTTTTCTTAAAAGTAAAATATGTTCGCCTCATTTGTATGAATTTTTATGTCCATCTGCTTGCAACAAATGTTTTTTTTTCAAATCATACTATATGATTACGGTGTATATAATATTAATGTATTTAATACAATCGAACATTTATTTTCAACAATTTCGAGTATTTTTTACAACCTAGATAGTTAAGTAGCTCACTGTATATTTTAGAAGATTATTAATGATGCTCAGTACAACGAACATGTTAAAGATATCTGGACTGATCATTTTATTCGATTTAGAAAATAATTTAAGTCTAATCACACTAAAAAAAAATCTATAAATAATTGATATTGTTTTATTCGGCTTGAATGTAGTATCTTTTAAAATTATAACACCAATACTTTTGATTAAATAAAAATGGGTACTAGAATCACTTACTTTTTGTAATTTTACACCACACATAACACACTAGCGAGATCATTTGTATTAGAATTAAAAAGGGCCACCATCACTATTTACACAAGGACGATAATCAGTGCTAATCAAGTGAGGGTGAGGGTTAACCTCCCCTCAGAGGATTGGCGGTTAACCCCCCTTCCAGACCCAGGTTGGCTTATAGCTAAAACATAGTAATACCCTTTTTCATTTGTTTTTGTTGTCGGTCAAAACGTTCACCAGTTTTGTATAAAACAGAAACCGAGGGACTTTTTTTTGTAGTGCAATTTTTTCTTCGTCTCAGAAACCCCCCTCCAACGGCTATGTCTATATACGCCACTGCAATTATGGCAAACAAGGTTTTCACAATCTTTTGTGAGAGTGAGTGTGAATGTATGTGGAGTATTTTCATTTGCTTCGGAGCAGCAAAAATGCGTGTTAATCATTTTCGTCAACAACTCCCTCACCACGGTACACTTATCCTGCATATCCCAAAAATAAAAATTTTATGAAATTAGTTCTCCGAGTTACGTTTCTTATTCGTATGCGATGATGCTGACATAAATATTCTATCATTTGATAGTCTACCTAGAAATGTTTTTCGATACATTTCGCAGGAAGCTGAACGTTTGTGTCATGCTTCATCTGCGGTATACATTTTTTAACACACACAGATATCACTGTAACACAACTCCCCGTGTCCCAAATTTACATAAACATAACTGTAATAGATTTTTTTAATGGTGCATTATTGGTCTTGAAGTTACTAAACAATGGTCCAGCCCGATTTTACGATATAAATGTAACTCTGTACTATACTTGACAACTTGGTACGTACCTATAAATAATACAAAACGTCTAACACATTTTAACTTAGTTATTTAACATTAAAAGGGCTCATCAACAATTTTAGGTTCAGTTAGATACACGTATGGAGCATGTATACAAAACGCATAACAAAAGTAGTAAAATAGAGAACATATTGGACTTCTATAGATTTTTAGATGACTTATTGACTGGATCTAAATCGTGTGTGGAATGTAGAATTTAATAAGTAAATCCAGGTGTTTCTAAACCCAAGTTGCATATTTGATGTGCTTTCGGACCTTTATATCAATGCATATTTTTATAAATCCATTAAAAGCTATAGTAAGCGTTCCACTTTAAAATATGGACTATTTTTTTATTTATCCTAAAAGTAGTAGTAACACGGGAGGAAAGCCTAGCAACTAGCCCAAAAGGGCCCTTTTCACTAACCTCGGTCCCACTCACTTCAATCCACCTCTCCACGAGGGCGGAGTCCTTCTAATGAAGGAGAGCATCTTGTCCCAGTCGAGATGTTGTAATTCTTCCTGGGAGAAGGACTCAACACCGAAAGTATTCCAGCGTAGTCTTGCCCACCTTCACACGTGCCCACAAGATGATAGGGATTCTCCTCCTCTACAGTTAGAGCAACAAGGGTTATCCGCTAACCCCAGCTGGTACATGTGACTGTTTAGTTTACAGTGTCCTGTCAAAATGCCAATTAAGTCCTCAATCTTATCCGCTAACCCCAGCTGGTACATGTGGCTGTTTAGTTTACAGTGTCCTGTCAAAATGCCAATTAGGTCCCCAATCACCTGTCGACTCCTTGATGTCAACCAAGAAAAGCCTCTCCCACACCATTATCCAACCGGTATATTCCGGCGCCGGCTGACCCGGAACTGGCCATCCACGAGCCGCGTGTATACCGCGATTGAACGTCAGCTTGATGAGTCGTCCTATTCTCCTTGCATTAATCCCTTGTTTGAATTTCTTTTTCAAAAGACCTAGTGAGCCTAAGAAGACTATCTGGAAGAATCGCCATCGTGGACAGGATGGGGATCTACTGGCGCATTATGAAGGTATTTTCACGTGTCCCGGTCCTGTTGAATTTTTATACCAAGTTCCGCAGTAGTCCATCCTTTTGCACGAGGTCATGGCCTCCTTTTTGATCCATATCGAAAGCTCTGGGAAGCCCAAGAGAATGTTAAGTGGGGCTCCTGGTATAGTCCTTATTGCTCCAGCAATCCCTAATCAGGCCAGTCTTTGAAGTCCGGCCAGTTTTTGGCAATATGTAACCTTTTCTACCGCTCGCCACCAAACCACGGATCCGCAAGTGAGCGTCGGTCGGATGACTGCAGTATAGAGTTAGTTAGGAATAAACCCCACTTCTGGCCTACCACGCGGCGTAGTTGCCATATTATTGCCATAGATTTATCGGTTACCTGTTCCTTCTCCTGGTGAAGAGTATATATATACATACATATATACATACATATATATATATATATATATATATATATATATATATATATCCTAAAGTAAAATAAAAACAATTTTTTTAAGTAAAGGGTAAACATTATGTTGCAGGAATATAAGTACCATGTGACGTAGTATAACGTACTGTAAGAACTCCCCTAATGCACGTTTGAATGTCTCTTAACTCGTTTTTGTTTAAAATGGAAATTGTGATGTTTCAATCTTTTTTTTTTTCATTGATTATTATATTTTTACGCGCCCTATTATATCTTAATATAAAAATTTTTACATTTTGTTTTAAAACAAAAACCTTATTCATACGCAATAAAAAATATATATCTTAAGTGGCGCCTAACGCGCTACTTTTTGCGCTTGTGTAGTATCAGTATATGATGTTTTATTCACCTTTTTGCATTAATATTTAACAACCACTGTCACACATCTATTTTATTTTTTATTTTTATTAACTGACTGGGTAGCACCTAGGTGGATACGCACCTAGGGTACCCAATGTTGATTTGAGTGGTTATCCTAGATTTATAAGGCTGAACTATAGTCAAGTCTCGGCTTTTATGATGTATTGAAAAACCTGATGCTAACCCGGGTGGATACACCTAACGGTATCAAATATTGAATATAAATAGAGGAGGGGGAATGCCCAATCTCAATATTTTAATTTGTTATCATAATCTCATCTTATATAATAATTTTTTTTTAAGTTTATTTGTACTAATATTTTTACATGTCCTGTATAAGTACAATATATCTGAATCTTGGAAAATAAATGTATATATATATATATATATATATATATATATATATATATATATATATATACATATATGTTGATTTTTACTCCTTCACGGATGGAAAAATACAATGTGTTTTCATTCCGGGTGTACATCCGTTCACTACTGTCGTTCTGAAAAGAACAGTTTTGCTGACGTTTCGCCAAAATCACATTTGGCATTTTCGAAGCTTTCTTTCTCGCGTCCGAATAGAGACTGTCTCTATTCGGACGCGGGGAAAGCTTTTCGAAAATGCCAAATGTGTTTTGCCGAAACGTCAGCAAAACTGTTCTTTTCAGAACGACAGTAGTGAACGGATGTACACCCGGAATGAAACACATTATATACATATATATATATATATATATATATATATATATATACATATACATATACATATATATATATATATATATATATATATATATATATATATATATATATATTGTTGTAGGTAAATAACTATTTTTCTGTAGCAAATTAATATACTTCTTAAAAGGAAATGTAAAAACCCAAATCGAAGTCGATCATTAAGTTTAATTTTTCTACATTTCGCTGGAGAAACCTTTTTAATGGTCGAACTTTAAACGTGAAAGACATTTTTACCCGTATATGTGCTCCATGCATCAAGCGTTAATAGCTAATTTTTGATGCAGGTCGTCAAAAAGTTGGTTACGCTGTCGGTTGCTCTTTGAAATACGGCACAAGTTAAAAATATATTAAATTTTTCATACTCGCCCTACGAATAGCTCCATAACATTATACTTATAAAGCGAGGTTAAGACCTAAAGATCGTAAAACTCTTTTACATTTTTAATTTTCGTTTTTTGTTACGACCTGGTGCCTTTTATAGGCTATAGTAGCGCCTGTTAGTCTATTATTAGGTGTATCGATTTCTCATTATAAGTACATACTCGGATTGCGACTAATTTCATTGAAAACCAGTAAATGGAAATATTTATGTTTTATTTACTGTTCCCTTGGACAGCATGACCTTGTTACAGGGGTTTCATTTGTATTTTCGACGAGGACAATAATTTTCCTCGAAAAAAGAAACGATTAAGTAAGTAAGTTTGCTAGTAAGATTATACCATTTTAAACAAATGTTCTTTCAATGAATAATTTGCTTAAAACTCGTACACCTTATAACAGCATCAACCCTGAAGCCAACATAAGAAACAGCACCATTATATGACTGTCATTTTTCCTATTTCGACACAGAACGATTAATTAAAAAATGTCTGCAAATATTCTTTCCCACTCTTGACCTCTCTGGAAAACAATTTGTCTCCAACTTCACCATACATAATGGTCAGTACTTTGATGGCTTGGTGTCTGACCCTCGTGTTCAATGTCGCCGGCTCCAGTCGTCCAATTCAATTCAATGGCTTAGCCCTGAGCCCTCAGAGTTGACTTTCGAAAGCTAGTTTCGATATGTGTTCTGAAATCTATTGACACAAGCGATGCTGGTGACAATGATTTAGGATTCTGACTGCTAATTGTGTTTTGATTTAGTCCGAGTGTGCTATCGCAATAAATTTGACGCAAAGGATAGCGACGTCGGCTGATAAATTTATTAGGCAATGCAATCTGTAGTGTTTTATATCATCATGTAAAACTTCTTGATTAGCTTCGCAAGTACTTTAATTATCTTAAATAGGTTCTTCATTAGGAAATTTGTTCGTGGTTTTAATAAGATGTATGAACACCTGGGTTGGATTATTTTTATTTGAGGGTTTTTCTCTTATACCCTAAATTCAAAGTTCTGTCTTGTGTAGAGGTGATTATTTTAGGCTTAACTTAAACATTGCTGCCATCCATTGGCTTTTTGGGTGCAGAAGAGGAATAATATGAAGGGAATTTTATACATAACAAATTTGGTGATACTTGAGCTACTAAGTACAGAGACAGATTCATTTTACATATTGGTGTGCCTTTTGCGCAAAATGTTGACCAGGAGCAGCCATATAACGAGTATCATCTAAATAATGAAATAAACTTCGTTGGATTGGTTAGCACGATCTCCAGATAAAAATATTATCGAAAACGTTTGGACAGGCTATATGAACAAGTTTTTTACACATCTGTGTAATTTTGAGAAAATTCTATAGCATGTCAGCCTAAGGTATTTAAAAATAAATGTTACATACATTTAAATAATTGTAGAAAAAGCGTAGGTCAATTCAAATATTCACTGTTTTGTAAGTTTTTTTAAAAACCTGCTGTATTCCGATAATTTTATATCTTAACTAATTCACATTCTTTAAAAAAATTAAAAAAATATGTCCCATTTAATTTGGTTCAAATTATTGAATATCCACTTCGAGCGTTGCTTACTGTGCTAAAAAATAACATGTATTTTATTGCATATTTTAAAATGTACTTGCATATATTTAATAAAGAACATGCATATATGTATATGCGCATATTTGATAGATTTTTCGGGCATATTTGCCCTGACCTAGTCATTAGTATGGCTAATAAATTAAATGCTTTTATAAAGTGTAAATAATAATCATAAGCAAGAATTAAAATTATTAAAGCCGAATATATTAAGTCTTGTTTCTAATATATTCCTCGGAATATGTTAATCCGACCTTACTAAGCAGCGTTTGCTGCATTGTTGCCGACTTCGGAGCATCCGCTCTATTTTTAAACGGAAGTAAACACGAAATATCTCCGAAATTAGATGTCTTATCTAACCGCACTAACTGTGTAATTCAAGCAGGAATCACAAAGGCGAGAGAGCCTTGCACCGCGTTTCTGAGTCCCCAATTCATTTTCGTCGCGCCGGAAGAAACAAAACCAATTCAGGCTGTAGACCGGGCTGTAGACAAATACGGTATTCCTTAACAGGATCTACCGGGGCCACACATAGGTAATTACATCGTAAATAATCTTAGTTATGCTGTGTTAATTAATTCATTTTCTCCGAGTAGAACAACGTATTCAATTTGAGGAGGTTGTTCTTAAATCCGGGGGTCCCAAAATTTTTATATACCAAAACAAATAATTGCGACTGCAGTAGAGTTACAATATTTTAAAATACAATACGTAAATAAAAACATCCTTAGTAATGAATATTTTCATTTAGTTAAGGAATTTATAAAAGGATCCACGAATACGTAATTTATTTCTCAGAAACGAAGACAAAATAATGCTCGTTTGCCCTATTTTTTTCTTTTGAACAGCTCTCCAGGTAAAACAGTTATCCTTGAAACCCAGAATGTTGGCAGGAAATTTTTAAAATAATTTTGGTAACTAGTTTTGAAATGATCGCTGCTTGTTTATTGTCTGTCTTTAAATTTACAAATTCCCCAAATAATAAATCGGCATTTCAGAACAAGGAACCTACACACTTCTTACTTAAATGGCCTTCAGACAGTTTCTTTGAAAAATCATAACTAATATCTTCAACCTGTAGAAAGCGTCTATTTTGATCTGGAGATGATTACATTGGAAATTTTCATTTCATTTTCATTCACATGGTAAATTAACACAAAGTTAACGTACCTTATAACTTTTCTAATAATTACTTAAGTTTAAATTACAATTCTTATGAAAATAAATTTTCCTATAGATTTAATCACAAAATTCGTCACTAATTCATCATGTCTCTAAACTTATATAAAGTGTTTTATTTTACCAAAGTTCGAGGAAAGTATGTTTTTTAAGCTTAATTTGATAAAGGATAAAAAACGAAATGTTTTATATACGTTACATCAAACCTCTTATAAAAATAAAATTTAAATAATTTAGTAACACAAAATTATTCAAGATCACTAATTGAACATGTCTCTGTCAGATATGAAATGTTTTATTTTACTCAAGGAATTTTTTTTTCCATGTCATTTCAAACTTCATATGAAAATAATATTTACTATTAAATTAGTAACACAAATCACAAATTCAAATCATCATCAAAGATCACTAATTCCACATTCTTTATTCTTATACAGATTGTTTTACTACAGATCCAGGAAAATACATTTTTTAAGTTTAATTTAGTAAAGGATAAAAAAAGATATGTTTTTATAATATGTCACATGAAACAAAAAAAATAAAATGGCTTGTTATTTTATTGAATTGAATTATTTACTTCATCTCTATTACTTTTGAAATTATCTTATTCAAAACATAACATAATGAGAATGAAAGTGACTACTAACACCACAAACTGACACGTCTCTAAAACTCTCATTTAAATAAGAAATCATGATTCTTGGGTGTAGGCAGTGTCAAATTGAAATTACATTCCGACGTTTCTCCTGCGATTGCACGAGACATCTTCGGGGATCTTCACTGCACAATATTAAAACTCTGAAGGAGTTCCAATCAGCATAGTTCATGTATATACCCGATCTGTGCCCATCGCGCGAAATCAACACACACGAATAGGTATTTAAATTTTAGATCCCACCATCATCCATCTCAAAAATAATCCGTCATCAATTCATTAGTTTTTAGGCCTTTATCAATATGTGATACAAATTCAATTCCGGAAGAAACAGAAAAACTGACTGAAGCTTTAAAATCAAACCGATAATACACTGAAGATATTAGGCGTTCGATTAGGCATTATAATAATCTCAGACCTAAACCAGTATTGGATATTCAACCACTAAATAGTGCAGTTTTATCTTTTATTCTGGATACCACAGATAAAACTACAAAAATTTTGCGGAGGTTCAACGTTCGCAAAATCTATAGTATTCACAAAAAGATTGGACAATGCTTAATAATACCAAAAGATGTAATTCCTTGGCAATCAGAAGGAGTTTATAAAATTCCTTGTTCCGGCGGTAAAGTGTATATAGGTGAAACTGGATGGTTCTTAAGATATAAAGATAATAGATTTAAGGATAATGCAAGAGTATAAGTAAGAAACAAATTGTTCAGTCCGCTGTCGCTGAACACCAATACACAACAGGACACATGATTAATGTAAAAGATACCAATAAGATTTTTGCATCAGTCTCGCTCGGGCTATTATAAACCAAAAACGAGAGAATCAGTTGAAATTATTAAGCACCCTGAAAATTCCAATACAGACGCGGACTACGTTCTACACAATGCGTCGAAACCAATCCTCGCAGTGAGTTACGCCTCGATGGGCACATGTCGGGTATAAATACCTGCTCATCGGAGCTCATTCAATGTTTTGATCTTGTTCAGTGAAGATCCTTGAAGATGCATCGTGCAATCTTAGGCGAAACGTCAGAAAGTGATTCCAATTTGACACGGTCTAAACCCAACAGCCATGATTTCTTAATTGACTCCAGCCGTGAAAGTTTTCGTACTATCTCATTTAAATATTCACAGCCAACTTTATTATTTATAGACATTATTACCAGTTATTAAAATTTTAGTTTAGAAAAGTACAATTTAAGTGAAAATGTCTTACCGAATCTCCCACGTGCTTGAATTAATAACCGATAATTTTTCTCGTGTAGGATTTTTCTCTGAAAATTAACCCTCGTCACTACGCCACTCGTAAAAATTTTCGAAAAAGTTCTCAACTCCCTGATTAAAAACTCTCATGGATACTTAATCCTGCGGTTAATTTTGAACATACTGATTATCAAAATTGGAATTTTTTGTATTTTCCAACATTTTTACTTTTTTTAATTTTAAATACTTAATACATGTTCAAATAAGTCAGTGGATTAGAACATTAATTAGAAGCTAATGTATGTATTAATAAAATTAAACTTGTACAGGTTGTAGTTGTATCACAGAACGTAACTATTTTTGTTTAATATTCTACTGCACCGAAAATTTCAATTTTTATTAAAAACTCATTAGGCTAAAACAAACAGACAGATTTTGCTGAAAGTGTGGTATGTTATTCAAATTTAAATAATTTTATCTGCATTTTTTAGCTGCTATTATTGTTACTAGATCTTACCAGTTTATGGATGGGATATTAAAGTAGTAAAATTGGTACATTTTAATTAGCAGTTGATACACTTATATTATCAGCAGATACAACTGCAAACAAAAATAATTGAAAGTACAGGGTGTCTCATAAAATTCTAGGCAGACTATGCGATTACTCTTGCGTCAGATTCACCTGTTTTTCAGAATAATTCCTCAAAGTGTAATAAAATTGTAGTAATACGATATTACTATAATCCTTTACGAAAAGAGTGTGATATAGCATCTTTAATAACAATTATCAATATAATACACTAAATGTTTAATACTAGAATATGAAAAAACTATAAAATAAGAGTAGGTTTTACGCAAAACGTAAAATTTACATGCGCCCATCTATATTATATAGCTATATTATATTACTAATGTTCTTATAGTGAATACACATACAGTGTGTCTATTTAATGAGCCCCCTTTTTTCTTTCTATTAGTTAGGATAAAAAATTGTAATTTGACAAATTTTAATAACAAACTAAATGCATCTTTTTAGTGCTTGTGTGTTTCGTTACTGCCTTTGTTTCAAGATGGCTGCACGCAATCTTAAAGAAAATGTATAATGGAAAGATATAGCCAATCTTTTGAAAATCCTTTGCAACCTTGTTCGAAATGGGGGCCATTAGTAAATGTGGCAGTAGCACCTAAAAAATATGGAGAATAAAAATTCTTGAAACATTACAAAACTGAAGTACTCACGTAATTCTTAAATGACATTTTATTTTGTGCAAAAGTGCTAAGTATTGCACTAATTTTAAATAAATTTCAAAATTTTTAACCGACTTTAAAAGGCAGGAATTTGTCAATTCGATCCTAAGTATTTTTTGTTTTATGTATGTACATCCATTACACCACGACTGGTTTGACAGTTTGGATGACATTCAGGGAATATTCAGGATATTCACGACGTCGTCGGTTTTATTTTTTTTATAAAATTTTTTATTCATTTTAAAAACACTTTGAAATTATAAAAGTGCAATACTATAATTTATTTTTGTAGAGTGTCATGAATACTAAATAATAATAATAATTACATTAAAAACTTTAAAAAATTACAGTTATTAAGATTTGTATAAACCTATTACCCAATAATTTATTGTCTTTGCACTAAATTATTATTACCTTAACATATATAAAACTATTTTATTTTCGAACGTCCTAATATTGTACTTATTACATAACAGGGTCCTAAAAACAATAAAACTTTGTAAACATTTTTATCGCGACCCACCTGGGAAGTAGTTCTCCAACAAGTTAGTATATCTCTATTTAAATAGCGACCATCGGGATATAACTCTCATATTTAGATATATAGATAGATACTTTCTCGTGTTTAGACAAAAAAAATTATACAGAAAATCATTAAAGGTAGAACGTTTGCGTTTACATTTTCGGCACTTGAAATAAATAGTTTGGTGTACAACTGTCATAAAATTATCGATTAGACTAAGTTTCTATCTAATGGTTGTACATATTCAACCTTACGTTGATGTTTGTAATAATAACAAATATAATTGTCTGTTGCAAGGGCTTTTTTAAGTTAAATGTCTATTCAATTGCATGCATACAGAAAAACTGAATCCCAGTCCAAAGTGTTTTTATTTCAATGTCCAAAAGAGCTCTAATAACGTACTGTTTAAAATTATTCTTATTATCACGTTTTGATGGTAGTGGGCTGAAAAAAAAATTATAGGCTATAATTCCATCTACTTTGTTCTTGATCACTTTTTACATTTTTTTGGCTATCCCGTAAATTTTTACTAAAACTAACTACTGCTCATACAGTATTTTTTAATGCACTAACTTTTAACAAAAATAAAATTTTCAGAGAAATCAAAAATAAAAAACGTTCCCATATGTTGTACACTTCTTGGACAACACTGTATATATATATATATATATATATATATATATATATATATATACATAGATAACTTTTAACAAAAAAGTTCTTGGCCGGAAAATTATGTATAATAGCAGAAATATATAATTTCAAAAATAAAAAACGTTATGTCACAGGGTACCCTCCTGCCGATCATGATTTCTGTACACTCATGCACCTGCAGAAATTATATATTTCTATATATATATATATATATATATATATATATATATATATATATATATATATATATATATATATATATATATATATATATATATAAATAGAGACTCTCTACTAAAAATCGATAAAAATTTTGCGAAACGCAAAACTGTTCTTTTCAGAACGACAGTAGTGAACGGATGTACACCCGGAATGAAAACACATTGTATTTTTCCATCCGTGAAGGAGTAAAAATCAACATATATATATATATATATATATATATATATATATATATATATATATATATATATATATATATATATATATATATATATATATACTAAAAAATCGATAAAAATGCGCTCTCACACATCTTTATCAAAAGTTCTTGGCCGGAAAAGATATATGTATAATAGCAGAAATATATAATTTCTGCAGGTGCAAAACGGCCTACAAGACAATTGCTTTCACTATGTCACAGGAGGGTATCCTGTGACATAGTCGAAAGCAATTCTTCTTGTAGGCCGTTTTGCACCTGCAGAAATTATATATATATCTGCTATTATACATATATATATATATATATATATATATATATATATATATATATATATATATATATATATATATATATATATATATATATATATATATATATATATATATATATATATATATATATATATATATATATATATATATATATATATATATATATATATATATATATATATATATATATATATATATATATATATATATATATATATATATATATATATATATATATATATATATATATATATATATATATATATATATATATATATATATATATATATGTACGTTTCTGTTAAATACCGTAATAAAACTGTAAAATCTCATTATTCTAGCAAAAAGTTTCTTTATCACTATGTAGCGGGGGCATTTTCGTTAACTGCTAACAGTACAGGGAGTTAAAAACGGACAATTTCTTAGTTGTTATGAGATTGAATTTTTTTTTACCAATGTTCTAGAGTATTTAAGGTAAATGTTTTAATAGAATACCTTGCATTTTATTTGACCATCAAATAAGCTTCTTTTTGATAGTTATAAATTTCGCAGATTTAATATCTTTATAGGCAAGTCAAAACAATCTGTAACTGGAAATTCCCCCCAAACTTTTTTCTTTTGTCTACAAAAATGAAAAAAAACGCAATTTATATATATATATATATATATATATATATATATATATATATATATATTATATATATATATATATATATATATATATATATATATTTTAGATATTTTAGATATTCGGTGTACCTATTATATATAACAGATATTATCAATAAAACTGAATAAAAAAAAAGTCTTTATTGAACAAAGCCCTTGTATATTACTATTGAAAGCTAATGATATTACAACCCTATTACTACAATTATAACACTGAGAAATTAATATGAAAATCCAGGTCTTATTTTATTTTCAATTATTTTACTGGCTACATAATTATTCCAGCTAGAATGTATAGATCTAGATTTTCAGATAATGCAGTACGTTACAAAATTTGGATATTAAAATCCATAGCCAATGTAAAGAAAGCTATTTAGAAAAAGATAAAATAATATACATTCGAATTTAATTTTAGTAAACGTATCACAAATTAATTAAAATTTTACTGTTTGTTCTAGCGCAATAAAGCTTCTAATAAAAATTGGAACTTAGGGATAGTAGAATATGAAATAAAAATGAGGGCATACAAAAATACAGGTATATATATATATATATATATATATATATATATATATATATATATATATATAATAATTAATTTATTTTGTGTTTTATTTACTCAGAAAATCCTCTATCAAAGTATAACTCAGAGAAAACATTTTTCTGTTCGGAGAAAATACCACAAATATTTCATAACTATTTTTTCTTCAAATAAATGCATTCGTGCTTATCGCTAAGAGCTGACAAAAATTCCCTCCTCTTTCGAAGTCGGAATTTTTTCAGTTCATGGCGTAATAATTTCATAACGAATTCATTTCGAACTTTTGCTTTTATTTAGAAAGTAGCTATTCAACAATTTTTTCGGGAAATGTTTTAACAGTTAGTTTAGTTATTCTATTCCTATAAAGTCATTGTTTTTATATTGTAAACTAATCAAAATAACGTAATTAATAACTAATAATAAGGTATATAATTATTTTAAATACTAAAAAATAAAATTTATTTTATTGGATATTTTTAATTATTTTGCATATATTTAATGAAGAACTTGCATGTATATATTTTATGTGCTTTTTCGTGCTATCTTATTAATAATTAATAATACTTGGTTTCATTTTCATTTTTACTAATTAAGTATTTTATCGCAATAACTAAAAAAAACAGCTTTTTATGAAACAGTGTTTAAAAATAATTTATTGAAATGTTCAGTACGTTATTCTTTCTACCATTAAATTAAATTCAAAAATTCCCATGTTTTAAAACTTGGAAACCAAGCCAGATGTTGCTTGAAGAAACTTACCCAAACTTTCCCAAAACAGCAGACATAGTTTATATTGCTTTCTAAATCTAATTTCAAATACAGCAAGTTGAGTTGTTGTCAATCATGCATGTGAACTCGCCTGATCGATAACGCCGCTTTACGTGATTTATCATCAATGTGCGTTTGATATTCACAAGGGACGGTATTATTTTACAAACCGATTGGTTTGTCTGTCGGTGCTTTAGTTCTTACTTTCTCATCGATCGATGGAAAAACCTAATGTACTACGTTCAGAAATCGTCTTTTTAAATATATATTTAATCAGGGTAAAAGGGAAATGGTCAAATCTTAACCATTTCTGACAAAAAATGGTAAATATTGAAGTCATTTTGTTAAAATTTAAGGAAATTGCTAAATATTACTTCATATTATTATCCAAAACTATAAATACATAATTTTTAAACGAGTAACGTTAATGTTTAGAAAGTCGCAAAATTAAAAAAATGTATTTAATTATTGAAAAGATATCTTAATTAGTTTCGAAGTAAACTCATTATATACGAATGTGTAATTTCAATATTATTAGACATATTTCACCATGATAATCTTGATCTCAGATCAATATATTTCGTTTTTCAAGAGACTCTTTTATCAAGAAACCTCGAAAGAGGGATCTCGGCTATCACTTGTGGTAGCCAATACCTTCTTGGAAACATTAAAACCAAAATCTCGATTCAGATATGTAGATGACACATTTGTCATATTGCCTCATGGTCCAGATAATTTTCCAAGTTTTTTGGTCAACCAAATCAGCAATATCTTTACGTAGCTAAAATGAAAAAACTATAGTTTTTTAACTGTTTTTTTTTTCAAATTTCATTTTTATTAGTGATATCTATTTAAGGACTCTTCTAAAATCAATTTTAGATCTGATATTTAACAGGACGAATGTTTTATTACTTAATTTATCATAGAGGGTGTATATAATAATATGTACAAAAATATATAAAGTACATTTTGTGCAACACTTTGAAACATTCCTTTTTGTTCTGATACGATATCTAAATTAAAAATGTAAATAGTTATTAATGAAGAAATATAGGCCTCAAAAAAACAAAACAAACTAAAAAATAAACAGCTAATAACGCGGTATTTCCAGTTTGCTTTCAATGACATCCTGTATCCGACGCGGCATGCTGCGACTAAATTCTCCATTTTATCTTGATCTAAATCATTCCACAATACCGAAAGAACACATTGGAGATTGTCATCATTTTGAGCTGACCTCTCAATAACTGATCTCCCAAGTATATCCCACACATGCTCAATGCAATTCTGGACAGGGGAGAGCGACGGTAAAGGCAGATGTTTTATGTCGGCTTTCTCTAAATGCTCAAGAGAAATTCATGCTCTATGTGGACCAGCGTTCTCATTTAGAAATTGAATTGCTGGATCTAGATTCGTTATTTTGAATAATCCGCTTAATGATGTAAAGTTTCGGGTTCGTCATACTTCACTTTTTGGAATCAGTTTATTTTAGGCACGCGTTATAGGTATAATAAATATGCACTTAACAAGCTCTTTAATTTGATACCCATCATGATGGAGCTGGAAAAAGATATTTTTCATGTGTTACTCCTGAGAATATTGTAAATCTTTTGACTCACTAAAATTTTTTAGCCATTTGAGTTCTACCATATATATATATATATATATATATATATATATATATATATATATATATATACATACATATTTATATATATATATATATATATATATATATATATATATATATATATATATATATATGGGCCTTTTAATTTGGTATCTATCAAGATGGTTTGCCGGAATATATATTTTTTATGTTGAAAAAAATTACGCACTACTTTCACCAATTTATTAATACGCATATGGCTGCAGTGCCGTAGACAAGGGATGAAAAGGGGTGAAAATATAAAACTTGGCGAACAAGACAAAAAGAAAACATCCTATACATTATTAACACTCGTGAGGAGGATCTGTATTGTATGAGTAAGGACTTAAACTGATGACCATAGCAGAAGTTAAATAAATAAATAATAGTTAACTGAGCTGATGACAAAAATCTATGACTAGAAGGACCATAAGAAAATTGCAATTTTGAACTTAAAAAAAATTCCCATCCATTTTTTTGCTATTAAATGATGTTCTTGTGAGATTTAAGTAGATCAGCTGATTAAAGACAAAAAACTGATTACCACTTTTATTTTTAATGTGCTTCATGCACTGTAGCAACGGCAAGGTTGCCAAAGTAGTGGTTTGTTGGGGTTTTAGTATGAGGTAGTAAAGTTAATTCTCAAGAGAAGGTACAGAGGCCAATAGAAGTTAGAGTAGGTCCAGAGGCTAATAGAAGTTATAAAAAACACTATTATAAAATTTAATATAATACTTTTACTGTTAAAATTATATCTTCTTTTAACACATTTTTTGTTCAAATAATTTGAAATACCTTCGCCCATTATTAAGCAGAATTGGATTAAAACTCACTGATTGGTGCAGACAATTCAAGTCCTTATAATCGTCACGTTACCAAATTACGGTAACGCAAGCAAAATCCGACCTTATTGCACTCAAATTTGACACTTTTGAGTTTTTCTTTATTAGTAGATTTTGTTAAGTATGTTTATCTAATTATCAAAAATTGAAGCCTAGTAGAGTGCGGTTTGAGTAATACCATTTTTGAAAATTACTTCAACAAAACTATAATTGCCAAACAAAATCTTTTATATAAATATTGTATATATAAAGAAAACTAAAGGTCTTAAAACCATTAAAAGCCTATATTGATATTTCAGTTACCCTACATACTCGACGTGAAGTATGGACCTGGGAATAAAGGGACGCTCCTACCACCCCAAATGAATATTTCATCAAGCGGCTTCATACCAACATCTGTGCAGACGTTTAGGTTTGTATTTCTAACTGTTGTTACTGTTCATTGGGGAAACAGATACGGAAATTCAAATTGATTTCTTATCCTCGAATTGACAACAAATGGAAAGGAAATTAATTTTTAAGATACCGTTGTTTCCTCACTCAGTGGCGTTGTGTTTGGACATGCTTTAAATTTTATTAAATGATAACATAGACGTCCGTTATTTGTGAGATTTTTAATAGAAGTGTCGGAGGTATTGAGAACTGTATTGTAAATGTTGTTAGTTAGAAGGGTTATAAAATGAAACTAATCAATCATAGTTCTGGAGTTTAGATCGTGTCAAAATGGAATTACTTTCCGACGTTTCGCCTGCTATTACACGAGACATCTTCAGGGATCTCCACGGCACAAGATCAAAACACTGAAAAAGCTTCGATGGGCAGAGTTCTGGTATTTGTACCCGACCATAGACACGTAGCCCGCGTCTGTATTGAAATTTTTAGGGTGCTTGATAATGTCAATAGATTCTCTTATTTTTCGTTTAGAATAACTCGAGACTGATACAAGAATCTTGGTATCTTTTACATTAATCATGTGTCCTGTTGTGGTTGAGTGTCCAATATTGGTTTAGGTCTGGGATTAGTAAAATACCTAATCGAACGCCTAATTCCTTTCCAATAAAAAAATTATATCTTTTCTTGTCCTTAAGCATTGCCTAATCTTTTTGTGTGTACTAAAGATTGTGCGAATATTGTATCTCCATAGATTTCTTGCAGTTTTATCTGTGGTACTCTGAATAAAAGGTAAAACTACACTACTTAATGGTTGAGTATCCAGTACTGGTTTAGGTCTAGGATTATTATAATACCTAATCGAACGTCTCATTCCTTTGTAATCAGGAGTTTATAAAGTTCCTTGTTTCTGCGGTAAAGTGTAGATAGGTGAAACTGGACGGTCTGTTTCTACTAGACTTAAGGAACACAAGAGATGTATAAGTAAAAAATTAATTGTCCAATCCGCCGTAGCTGAACACCAGCACTCCACAGGGCACATGCTTAATGTAAAAAATAGGAAGGTTACAAATACTTAAACTGTACTCATTGGAGCTCACTCAGTGTTTTGATCTTGTGTCAAACGACGTAATTTTAATTTGACACGGTTTGACACGGACACCCAAGAACCATGATTTCTTAATTGACTCCAGCCGTGAAAGCTTTCGAAGAATGAAACTGTTATATTTGAGTTATAATCTCTGCCTAACATAACTTTTGTTTTAACTATTATGGACAAACAGGGCGTTTCAGAAAGATGTTAACGAAATTTAAAGTGAAATAGAAAAGAAGAAGTAGGAAAAAAAATTATATAAACATAGTATGTTCCGTAAACACTTCGTTTTCAAACTACACGGAAAATATTTTAAGAGTCTTTTTTTAATCCCTTATCAAATCCCGAATAGCTTTTAATAGGAAACATTATACGGCACTGACATTTTGCATTTAACTTCTTTTGTAAATAATTCACACATACTAACTTTTTTTCATCCGATGCTTTGTTTTCCAAGTAAAATATAAATCATTATTTATTACTTAAAGTGCTCAAAATTAAAAAGCAACAAAAAAATCGGTATATTTTTTTTACCCGGAACTTCCCCCGTTATGACTCTTCCCTTTTATTAGTGATGGAGAAGTGTGATTTTGCTATCTTGGATTGAAGCCAAAATTCAACCAGTTCATTCCTTTGTAACACTTGATGATTCTGTGCAAAATTTGAAGTAAACTGGATAATTAGTTTTTAGTAATAACTTAACCGCTCGACTGCCATATTTTACGCCATATGGGATTTTTACCAAAATGTTACCAGGTCATCCATATGACCATCATTTTGACCAAAACTTGAAGTGGATGGATTCAATACGAAACGATGCAGCGAACGAAATTGATAAAACGCAATATTTGGCATTTAGGGACGCTAAAAAAGATATGTAAGAGGATTATTTTTTCAACGATTCCCAACAGTTTATTTGGCAGCGGATATTTTGACTTTATACCACAATTATACAAACTATACCACAATTAATAAAGGAGGAATTATGAGAAAACATGTTTTTCGGTATCTAGGGACCCTGAAATTTAACGGTCCTCCGTACATAGTCATTTAGTAACATATATATATATATATATATATATATATAT
>JAUTXW010003659.1:0-62749 GCA_030620095.1 Kuschelorhynchus macadamiae | reverse complement strand
GTTGTGTTGGTGCCTCTACGAGTTACGTATTGCTGCCGAGAGATCATTAACGGTTCAACAGTTCTCCCTTTAACCCTTCAATTAGGGTTGCCAACCGTATTTATTGAAAGGACAGTCCTTTATTTGAAAATTAAGTCCTTTGACCTTTGAAAAGGTGTCAAAGGACTATAAATGTCCTTTAAAATCCAAACATCTTTGAATAAAATATTAAAAATAAATCCTTTTTACGACTAAAAAATTAGTTATTTAATTTTTTTAAGGTTGTTATTTATTGTGTATGTCCTACAGTTGGCAATGGTAACATTGGCAACACTTGGAAAATGTCGAATAATGTCGGTGATTACCCGTGCATGTCTCGGCGCAAAGAATTCCCGCAAAATTCGCGATATTTTCTTATTGGTAGGTAATAGGTTGGCCTATGCAGAGCGTTTATTTTTTTCTCTTTGTGTGTTATTTATGTATGCAGTTTAAATATAGTGTTTTATTCTATTATCTTAAAGGTAAGTGAAAACTCTTTTAAGTTTAAGCAAAAACATTCTATAAAAAATAATGTTATTTTAACATTTCTGATTTCTGTATTCACTAATTGTTTCTGAATTCACAATTGACGTGCGCTATTTATTTTATAGATAATTATGAACAAGAACAATGTTAAAGGCGAACCCAGTGGTGGTGAGGCTTCAAAGTCACAGCCATCTACATCTACCTGTCCCTCCACTCCGCCCAAGAAAAGAAAAAGACTTTGTGTATTTAACAAAGCATGGCTAGAAGTTAAGGAATATGCCGCTTGGCTCAAGGAGGAAAACATATAAATGAGGCACGATGCACGATGTGCAATAATTATTTTTCTATCGGCTCTATGGGAATATCATCTGTAAAGCAACATATGGAGAGTGAGGGCCATAAAAAGCGCAGCCAAAGTGCAAAATCATCCAGGGTCATGAAAAAATTTTTTGAAAAAAGACACAAAAGAAGAAGGTATGGTTATATCGTCTGAGCTTGTTCAGGTTTTTCATGCTGTTAAACACCATATATCATATAACTCAACTGACTGCCAGATTAAATTGAATTCAAAAATTTTCACAGACTCAAAAATTGCCCAAAAATTGTCATGTGGAAGAACAAAATCAGAAGCATATGTTACAAATATTCTTGGTCCATTTTCAATTGAAAACGTTTTATTTGCTTTAAAAGATGTATTTTTTTCCATACAAATAGATGCTTCAAATCGGAAAAATAGAAAATTGTTTCCCATTTGCATTCAATATTTTTCTAAAAGTGAAGGACTTACAAATAAAATCATTGATTTTTACGAAAATCCCGATGAGTCAGCCAATGGAATGTTTAAAGCGGTTCATAAGTCGCTAGGGCAATTGGGTTTATCTTTATTAAAAGTATCTTCATTAAATGCCGACAATACCAACGCAAATTTTGGCAAAAATCATTCATTATATACAAATCTTCAAAGCGCAAATCCAAACATTTTAAAAGCTAATTGCCATGCGCATATTTTACATAATTGCTTCAAACATTCTCTGGGTAATTTAGATTTAGACGTAGAAAACCTTGTCTTAAAAATATACGCGCATTTTTCTCAATCAGCAAAAAGGCGAGAGGAATTGCAAGATTTCTGCCTATTTGTTGAAAGTACTTATAAAGAGCTTTTACGTCATGTAGTCACTAGATGGCTTTCTATGGGACCATGTATTGAAAGGCTTCTTGTAAATTGGCAAGGATTATGCTCTTATTTTCTCAGTGCACAAGAAGCATGTTCCAAGCAACTTAAAAACATTCTAAATATTTTTCCCGATTCAATAGAAGTGCCTCTTAAAATAGAAATTTACCTGTTATTTATACATAATATTTGTGAAGTCTTTGAAAAACAATAAAAAAATTGAATCAAATAAAACAACAGCATGTGAAATTTTTCAAATTATGACTGATTTTAAAAACCAATTAGAAACTAGAAAAAATGAGAAGTTTTTTGGTTATGAAACTGGTAAAACGTTAAAAAATGAAAATGTATTTGCACAAGATGAGGAACTTTGATAAAAGACTTTTAGGTTTTCTTGACGGGGCAATACATTATTTAAATAAATGGTTCAACTTTAACAAAGATAATTGGCTTTATATTATTTCAAATTTGTCCTTAAAAGAGAAGTGTCCAGGATTTAATGATTTGGTGCAAATTATTGAAAAATGTAACTTAAAAGATCAGCTAAATGTAAACATGGACCTACTATTTGAAGAAATGATTTCCCTAAAGGAAAATTTTGATTTAATTAAACGAAACGAACATTTTCCAAAATCTTGCTCTAGTGACAAGTGGCACTTTATTTTTAAAAATATTAATAATAGGAGTAGTAATTTATTTAAAATAATTTCATTTTTTATGAGTATTCCTGCCTCATCGGCATTTCCAGAGAGAGTGTTTAGTGTGGTAAATTTTAAAGTGGCCGGATGAGAGAAACAGATGTAGTATTGATTTAATTAAAAAATGAATTGTACATATATTTTAATATAAACGAAAATTGTGCCCAATTTTTTGATAGTGTAAAAAACAATACAAGTTTACTTCAAAAAGCAAAACTCAAGAAAAATATAAATTTAAAAAATTTTGTAGACCTAAATGTTATTTTTTTTGTATGTAGGTTTTTATGCTGTTATTTAGTAGAAAACAGAATTTATGTTTTGTGTTTGTGTTATCTTCTGTAATACTTAGGGTTGAAACAAAGGGTAGCAAAATGAAACTACATGTTCACCTTAACATTACCCAAAGTCTATTTTCAATCTGTTTTTAAAATGCAATCCAATTGCCATATACGCTCGGGAAGGTGGTTCACCTGCTGACATAGCAAAACAGGTTATTGCGGGTTGCCCATTATTGCAACAAATTGAATTTGTATACAATACATTTTATATAAGGTGGTTCTCATATATTACACCTCCCCGGGCATATTAAAACAAATTTCAATTTATTTTCAAAATTTGAAATTCGTAAATAAAATACAATTACTAGAGACAAATGTTACAATACACTATTTAAACCATTTTTTTTTTTTTTTTTTTTTTAGATTATCTTATTTATCTAAATATATGAAAAGAAAAATAAAAACTCAGATATAAGAGAAGGAAAATAGCGTCATATAGTGAAAGTAGGAAAGAAAATAGATAGGTCTTTTAGAAAAAGGTTATTAGAAAATACATGCAATAGTATAATATGGAGCCCTTATTATTATAACTTAATTTTAATTAGCTATTATACAACTTAGTTCTATTTTTATGGACTAAAATATGTTTCTTATCTTTAATTATTTTTACATTTGGTGCAACATCTTCTACCACTAAATATGGCCCCAGGAAGCAAGGGCTGGGTAATTTTATCACCAGTTTCGTTTTTGATTAAACTCTATCGCCCTTTTTATACTGAATGGGGTTTACTTAAATCAAAATTTTCTTTTCTTTTAGATTTAGAAAGTATTAAATTATTTCTTGCATCATTTTGAGCTGTTTGTAACCTATATTTTAATTCAATGGGGTAGTTATCAAAATTATAAATAGGATCAACTTCATTATTTAAATTATTTTGGCAATTGGCATTTTTTTCCAAAACTAGTTCAAAGGGAGAGTATTTGGTTTCCGTATGTACTGCAGTATTATAAGAAAAACACCAGTACGGAAGCCATGTGCTCCATGCAGAATCATGGTTTTGAGTTTGAATTCTCAAATAAGCACCTAGAACTTTGTGAGAGGCCTCTAAACTCCTCAATACTCTCGTGATGATACGCCGTAGAATGAATCTGTTTTATACCTAACAAGTTACATGTTTCTGCCATAGGTGAGAAATAAACTCGGTACCCCTATCTGAAGCAATTTCCTGAGGGATACTATCTTAAGATAAAGTTATCCACCAAAGATCTTGCCACAGATACGGAATCCTTGTTTTAAGAGGGTAGGCCTCTACATATTTTGTTAACTCACACTGAAGTGTTAAAATATAAACAAATCCATTTACGTCTACCGGAAGTGGACCAACAATATCTAAATATATTTTTTGAAAAGCTGTTTCAGCTGTAGTACCATTGGCTCTCTAGTATAATGATTCGAATGTTTTTGTCTTTGACACATGTCTAATGGCCCATACTACTGCAACAATTGCCGTTGCCACAACCAAAATTATAAGCAAAATCTCTGCTAAGCTTAATCCCTTATTTTGGTCAACTATTTCACCCCTTGCATCGCCATTGGAGGCCTGATTAATTACAATCTCTTCTTTGGACTTGGCATTACCCATCTTAATAACTTCACAAAAAAATCGTCAAGTGGCAGGGTCGCCATGTAATACTTAGGGTTGAAACAAAGGGTAGCAAAATGAAACTACATGTTCACCTTAACATTACCCAAAGTCTATTCTCAATCTTTTTTAAAATGCAATCTAATTGCCATATACGCTCGGGAAGGTGGTTGACCTGCTGACATAGCAAAACAGGTTATTGTGTGGTTGCCCATTATTGCAACAAGTTGAATTTGATACAATACATTTTATATAGGGTGTTTTCTCTATATATTACACTTCTTTTTATGTAAAAAAATGTTAATAAAAACTATTGTAACAAAGTTTTTTTATTGTTAATTTTTTAAATTAAAAAATATTATGAAAAATCATTGGCTATTACATATTAGGATTTGTCATCTTTAGATTTACGCCGAAACTTCTACACAGAATAAAAAAAAATGATAAAATGGTGGATGCGCAAAAAAAATATAGCCTGCGGCGCATTTTTATTACAGTAAGCAATTATTTTCTAAAATGTCCTTTATTTTGAAATTTGAAAGTTGGCAACCCTACCTTCAATCTTTAATAATATTAAAATCGATCTTCAATATATTATTATACTTTTATTAAATTTTAACAACTGTGACTATGTATTGAACTAAATTGGGCCACACTTCACTATTCCTAACAGATTGGAAAAGGAAAGTTCCGGGTAAAAAAAATTACCGATTTTTTGTTAGTCTTGAATTATTTTCTGTACGTGTATATGGGGGCCCTTTGTCGAAATCTGTACGAGACCCAATATTTGTGTTTCCGCCACTGTTTAGTTTCACATACGTGAATACTGCCGTCCAAAATTAAAAAGCGGTATTTGCAAAAACGGTAAAACCAAGAAAAATGACTTTAAAGTTTTTTGCGTGGACCTAACATTTAGAGATATTTTTTTGGCACAAAAACTGTAATTTATAACTAAGTACTCATTAATTTAGTTGTTTATATATAAAAATTTAAATGTAATAACGAATTATAGGAAAAAAGTCAGATACCGCTTTTTAACTAAGTAAGGAGATAAAATAAATAAATTGTTTCCAAATACAACTGCGGTATTTGAATATTTTTTAATGGGTATTATTGGGTATTTGTTTTTGATTTATTTTTTTGACAAGTTTGTGTTTGTAGGTATATAAAAAGGCATTTTTAAAAACATTTTTTATTCAGGTACAGTCAGGTACACACTTTTTTTATAATATAGGTAATCAGATTACACTTAGAAACATTTGGTAAATAATAACAATAAACACATTTTAAAAATTAAAAAAAAAAATTAATCGGACATTTCTTCGTCATTGTTTAAGGGCGAAAGATTTTCCCAAAAATGCTTTCTGTTTTGTGGCAAAATGTGATTAAGCTGCTTAAGAATATTATCCCTTTTATCCTTAGGAAAGCCACGAGGACCTTGCATACAGGGAACAGATTTTAACAAAGAAGTTTTTTTCATTTTTTTATTCATGAGGAAGTCTAGAATTTTGGATGGTTCATCAAAGTCATTTTTATATTGCAACGTATACTTTTCCACTACAAGCGTTTGCAACTGATTCAACAAAATCGTTAAAGTCATAAATTTTTTGTTTTCTTTTCATGGATACTTCCACCTGATGGTGGAAGCTGTCCGCGGACATAAAAGTATGTCCGGGCTCAAAATACCTGAATGTAATTGTTTTCGCAGATATGTCATTTGAATTTATAACTTTAACCAAAAAGCTGAAGAGGGACCAATTTTTGTTTTGGCTAGCGCAATTGTCTAGCCATACTATAATGTGTTCAGCATCCCTATTAAAAATAAAAAAAGAGTTAAATGCACTGATTAAGTCTTCTTTAGACCTTTTGCTTATGGCTTCATGCCAGACAACAGCAAAGACCTTGTTGGTTAAAGAGATTTTCCTCAGAGGAACAAATGTTTCATTGTAAGCAATTAATCGCTTAAGGAAAATAGCGGTCTTAAACATTTCCATCCTTGGTAACATTGGAATTTTCTGAAGGTCTGCAGATACGCATACGGTGTTCATGTCAAACTCTTGCTGTGCCTGTTCCTTGTATGCCCTCCTGGATTTTTTAGCTCGTGTTATGTGTTTTTTCCATGTTTTACAATTTAAGCAGGTTTCATCAAAATTTAACTCTGTATGTCCATGTAATTTAAATCCTTGACAGATATCACACTCTTCATGGCCCAATTTGGTAAACGATATATGTTTTGCCTTTACTTTTTTTCTGTACGTTTCGTATGATATTTTACTATCTGGATATTTTTCTTGGTAATCTTTGTACATAAGCGTAATTGAAATATCAGTACTAAGATACCTCACATTTGGGGCGTGTTCCCTTCTGTAGTGGGACACTTCCGGATGAAATGACTTAATGTGCAAATTGATATCAACTCCGTTAATTTTTTTAGAGGAAGGTTGGCCCGTACGTTTATGTGGAAGTGCTGTTAGTCTTCCTTTGGGTGTTTTAGACAAGACGTCATGAAGAACTCTATCGTTGGCTTTTTATAGCCCAAGGTGGTAAGAAAGAAAACTTTGCAAACTTGCACCACTTCACCCTGGTTGTCTTTTAAGCAATACTTAAAAGTATTTTGTTTTCTTGAATTTTCTACTGATCTTCTTTTAACTGTTAAACGTTGGCAACTATTAAGCATAAAATTTTTTCTTTCAATTTTTGAGAGCTCCCAGAAGTTTTTGTTTAATAATATTCTGTGCTCAGAAGAAAATGAAGAACAGCCTTTTTTACAGTTTATATTGCACCCTGGTAGCACTGGATGTTTCTTAGCAATATCTTGCAATTTTAGCAATTTGCGAGTCTTTAAATCTAGATCATATTTTTTCTTCTTCCGGGAGTTTTCTTGTGTTGTGTCATTAGTATTATTATTAGGGTCAGTGGTTGTACTTGTAGTGTTTCTTTCGCGCAATTCGCGTTTACCCAAATAAGCCAAAGGTATATCCTCGCTCCCCAAATCACTGCCCTCAAAGGTGCTAATTTCTTTATTGTTGCTAGGTTGCTCCTCAGTATTTTCTAAAAATAAATAATTTTTTTTAATAAAAAATGAACCGCCTTCAAAAAATAATATATGAACTAAAAAGTAAAAAATAATTAAAATATTAAATATTATTTGTTCCTGCAAAATTTCATCTATTTATATTCGTCGCCGCCTGGCCGATGCGATTTTTTAAGTCGCCCCCCAGGCCGATGCGATTTTTGAAGTCGACACCAATTCAAATAATACTTAGATAATTGATATGGTTATATTAAGTATTGATTGAATTGGACGTCGACTTCAAAATTCGTATCGGCCAGGGGGCGACTTAAAAAATCGCATCGGCCAGGCGGCGACGAATATAGATGAAATTTTGCAGGAACAAATAATATTTAATATTTTAATTATTTTTTACTTTTTAGTTCATATATTTTTTTTTTGAAGGCGGTTCATTTTTTATTAAAAAAAATTATTTTTACATATTTAGTTGCTACTTAATTTTTATTTGTTCAATACTTGGTTAGAAATATAAATAGGTACTCGCTTCCGCTAAGTAATATTATACATCGCAGATGAATTTAGAAGCTATTTTTCAAGTCGATTAACAACGATCATATTTTATATTTTAACCCCCTCCCCCATCTTTAACTGCCGGAAGAATGTACGTGAAGAAACTTGATAATATATATAAAACCGTATATTACTTGATTTTTTCCTACATTCCAATTCATTCCCCCACCCCCTTCTCACGCTTCTCACCCCTTCCAATTTTTTCTATTAAGACAATCATCCTTAAAATGACATTTTTTGGGTTTTTTTCAAAAACCGTAATTTGTAACCAGTTTACCCCCTTTTACCCCCACTCCCCTTTTCACCCCCCCCTTCAATATTTTTATCAAGACTTCAACTCATCCTAAAAAACACAAAACATGTAATTTTTTGTGTTTTTTTCAAAAACCGTGTTTTTTTAACCAATTAACCCTTTTTTTACCCCCCCTCACCCTTCTCAACCCCCTCCAATTTTCTTATTAAGACGTTAAATCATGAAATGCTAAAATTACGAAACCAACCATTCTTAAAATGACATATTTTTGTGTTTTTTTTTTAAAAACCGTAATTTTTTATCCATTAACCACCTTTTTTACCAATTAACCTCCATTTTTAAAAATAAGAAGTCCAATCATAAAACGCCAAAAATTGTGCAATTAACCATTCTGAAGTTTTTTTCGCTTTTTTTAAAAAAAATACGGGACCAATATGGAGAACTCCTGCCGCACAAAATAAGCCCAAGAACACTAAATTCGGTCAAGGCGTTCCGAAAAAATTGGCAAATATACATATAAAACGAAACAAAATTTACAAATTAACCCCTTTTTACCCCCACCCTTTTTGAATTTTTTAGTAAAAAAAAATGGGACCAACTTCGAGAACAGCCGCACAAAATGAGCTCCAGAACGCTAAAATCGGTCGAAGCGTTCCGGAGAAAATCGCGAACATACATAAAAAAAAAATACATACCAGACGAACATAAAACCTCCTTCTTTTTGAAGTCGGTTAAAAAAAACAAAATGGTTTAAACAAACTTGTCCTAGTTTCTAGTTTACTTATAATTTATGAAAATCTAAATGGTTACTTACCCACTGTTTCTAAAGATGTAAAATGTGCAGGCTGACAGACAGAATTTTCATTAATTAAAATATTTTCTTGGCATATATTATTATTTTCGTTTAACAATTTCTCATTATCTTGTAACTAAGTTTCAACTTTGCTATTGGAAATTAAGCAGGAGGAATCGAGTTTAATAAACTTTTGTGCAGGTTGGCTACACTTTGCTGGCTGCAATTCATGCAATATGTATTCCGAACTAACGTATGAATTTTCCGAAAGGGTGTCATTGACTTGATGTATGCTGTTTCTAAAAAATATAGTTTTTAATACCTTATATTTTACATTAGGAAAGTATTAAACCAAATATAAAAAAATTTTTAATAACATATAAAGTATATTCGGGGTTTATTATTAATTTAATTTTTATTTTTTATAAAGATATCAAGACATTATTTCTAATAAACAACAAAAAAAGCATAAAAAATTTAATTCATGAAGAAAATACTACGGGTTTATCAGTACCGAACCAATAGGGTCTTCATCTTCATCCCAAAATTGTGTTTCCTCTTTATCCTTTTTTTGAGAAGCTAATAATAGCATTAATTTTGTTCTATTATGTGCCATTATAAAATATAAATACCAATTTTAAATAATATTACTTATAAACAATAATACACTTCACTAAGTAGTAAAACAAGAAACAAGACGATGTTGTATCTGCAGAGACTGGTCAGATAATAAAGCCCAATCCAAACGCAAAACGCGGTATTGCATCATACACAGTCAAACCGCGGTATCTGCATTAACCGTTGGTGCATTTACCGCGTTTTTACTAAGCAGCTACCATATACTGCATTTAGATTAAGGAAGGGTCAACATTTTGCAAATACGGCAAATAATTTTTATCAATTTTACCCTTTTAGATATAAAAACACCGCATTTTTGTGCTGTAAGCTAATAAACGACGTTACCAAGTATCCATTGCCGCAAAAATCTCGATTTTGAATTTTTGTGCAAATACCGCTTTTTAATTGTGGACGGCAGAATATGACGTAAATAAAATGTTCACTGACTCTCCGACTATTACACATTCGATCGGAAAACCTAGCACCGAGCGTCAAGGGAAATGTATATTCTCTTAAAGAAAAATTGCTGTAAATTTTACGTCAGGAAAGAAAATTGCCTTCAAATCCGGTTATATTCTCCTACTTTGTAACTTTCTGAAGGCATTCAAGAAAGAAAAGAAAAATAAGGGGGATTTATTTATCTGTCTAGATATATGCTCTAGGATTATGTGTAGGTATAATTTATTTTGTTTACAAAATGTCAAGCTGCCTTAAAACTGCAATAATCATACCTCTTCACAAAGGAGGTGTTTCAGAAGAAGCTTCGAACTGTCGCCCAATTGCACTTCTCCCTACGCTATCTAAGATCATCGAAAGACTGGTTAAAAAAAGGCTTTTATCATTTCTGTCTAGATATGAAATACTTACAAAACATCAATTTGGATTTTTAAGTAACAAATGCACAAGCGATGCCATGTTTTCCTTTCTTAATAGAGTTTACTTCAGCCTAAACAACCATCACGCTACGGCAACAATTTTCTGTGATTTTTCCAAAGCTTTCGATTGTGTGAATCATAATATATTAACTAACAAGCTGCAGTACTATGGATTTAGAGGGGCTCCTCTCGATTGGTTTAAGTCATATCTTAGCAACAGAAATCAAGTTGTGAAAGTTGACAACAGGATGTCTTCTTGTAGGCCAATGGAATATGGAGTGCCTCAAGGCTCGGTACTAGGCCCTATCTTGTTTCTTCTGTTCATAAACGACATGGCTAATTTAAACATTAGTGGAAAAATATGTCTCTTTGCGGACGATACCAGCTTTACATGGAGCCACCCAGATGTCTCGGACCTACATAGGATTGTATCTAATGACCTAATCACCATTAAATCCTGGTGCGTTTCTAATCTCCTATGTTTGAACATCTCTAAAACGAAAGTCTTGTCTTATAAAAACACGCTGCAACCTTTTGACCTTAATGGCACCACTATTGATGTCGTAAACTCTGTAAAATTTCTAGGGCTTCTTGTAGATGATTCTTTAAAATGGGATCCACATATCGACGCTTTATCAAGGAAGTTGGGTTCTGCTTGCTTTGCGTTAAGATCTGTTTCTGAGGAGCTTAGCTTTTCTACCTCTAGAACTGTTTATTTTGCTCTTGTTGAGTCGCACCTCAGATATGCTATTCCATTCTGGGGTACATGTTGTGCGACTCAATTTGATCGAATTTTTATACTACAAAAAAGAGCTGTTCGTTACCTACTGAGACTTAACAGTAGAACTCACTGCCGAGATTTCTTTAAAAGATATAAAATACTAACCCTTCCTTGCTTATTCATTTTGGAATCGGTTTGCTTAATTCGTAAGCATGCACCTGCTCTATTAGAGAGACCTTCTCACAACTACCCTCTCAGAAATACTGAGCACGATCATCTTCCAACCCCACACTCAGAGTTAATTAAAAGATCAGTAATCTACAATGCAAAAAAAATTCATAATCACCTGCCATTTAACATCAAATCCATAATATTTCTGACTTCATTTCGCAAGGCTTTGAAATCATTCTTACTGGAAAGTGCCTTCTACACCGTGAACGAGTTTTACAACACATAATTTTATCCTTATGAACCCCTAGTGTGATAGTTGCCATTACCAACCATTTTTACCGAATTTTGTATATGTATTTTTTTAATTGTTTCGTACTTTTTTATTTTTTACTTTGCTTTTTTATTTTTTTTTACATTATATTTATGAAAATGTTTATAACATAGTACGACTGACAAAGTATATTTCTAATGTACTTCTTTTAGGATTCTATAATATTAATATTCTAAATTCTTGATTTAAATATTATTTTTCTATAATATTTATGATGTGTTTTTGTCCTGTTTTGTTTGCTAATTTTGATGTTTGTAAACTATTTTTTTTTACAACAGCTTTGTCCACAAAATTGTAAAATTTTTTTTTTGACAATAAAGCATTTATTTATTTATTTATTTATTTATTTATTATTTATTTATTTATTATTATTTATTTATTATTTATGTGTCAATTGTGTGGACAGGAATTAATAATGTGTTTATTTTTTGATAGTTGCGCAAAGAAAAACGGTTTATTCTATACAATAAAATTCGCGTTAAGAAAACACTTTGGCTGCTTCGCATGAGATATCTGAAATTTAAACCCTCAAATTTTTACTTTTCTTAAAATTTGGGTATTAACTGCAATTGTTTCTAGTTTTACGGGGAATATCTTCAACAAACAGGCGGTTTAGCAATGGGTTCCTTCGCAACTTTCGACTTTTAGAGGAAACCCTTGTATTTGGTACAGATACACAGGTGACATTCTGGTTTTTTTATAGGTAACAATGGAATTCTGGAAATAGTGTTGGAGATATGGTCAATTAAGAAATCATGATTCTTGGGATTAGACCGTGTCAAATTAGAATTATTATCCGACGTTTTACCTTCGATTGCTCGAGACATCTTCACGGATTTTTTTTCCACGAGATCTGGACACTGAATGAGTTCGTAGATATTCAAGCGGGCTTTTATACTCGACTTGTGCTCTCCGAACTGTGAGCCTGTGTTAAGATCGGTTTCCACGTGTGATGTAGACCGTAACTCTTATCTCTATTTAGGGTTTAGGAATTTCAATAGATTATCTGATTTTTCGTTTAAAAAATCCCGGAACCTATGATTAAACTTTGGTTTTCTTTTCATTTATAATATAGACAGTGGTATGTTGGTGTTCAGCTACAGGCAATTGAACAATTTGTTTTTTTTTAGTACATCGTTCATATTCCTTAAGTTCAGTTGATGTTGTTTCTCCCACATACTTTTCTCCACAGGAGCAAGGAATTTTACATACTCCTACTGTTTGAAAAGGTACAACAACTTTCGGGAAACGCAAACATTGTCCAATCTTCTTATGTGTATTGAAGATTGTACGTTGTATGTTGGACCGTCGAAGTAACCGTCCTATTTTCTCTGTAGTGCCATGTATGTAGGGAAGAACAACCAGTGGCGGCTCCTCAATAAGTGCACATGTGCACGTGCACTCCCAAATTTTTTAAACAAACATATTTAAATGTTAATTGTCTTTAAACAATATTATCATAAAATAATAATTTAAAAACCATGCCGTCAAAGAACATGACCCAAAGACCAGACATTAAAATATGCGATGTAAATTGATCGACAAATTTCTTAACTAGCGGCAATGTCATGAATCATCAATAATAAGCACTAAACAAAACCAAAGTTTGCAGAATAAATATTTCTGTAGACTTTGACGCTGGACCTGGACGCCTATGCGTACGTATTAAATATCGAAGCGGGCCTTTCATCGGATCCATCCATCCTGCCGCAGCGACTTCGTTCACTGCTCGCCCGAATATTAAATCTAATTGGTGGAAACCTGCCCCCCGCACTCCTTGTTCCCCGCGAGAATCAGGCGACGTCCGATAGCTCCCGAGCACCTGAAAGCAGTGCACATTGGAATTAGCGCTTTGCGGTACGATAAGGTTGTTTTCATTTCGCGATTGCAAGAATGACGGAATTATCAAACCTTGATTGCATTAGCGTGCAATATTTAAAGACAATTAAATTTTCCTCGTTATCTTTAAACGAAAAAATAAAAATTAAAAGTGTCGGTCGTCCAAAACCAAATTTGTTAATTACGAGTGTAACTAAATGCAAAAGTCGTGATTATAAATGAACTTTTAAAATAGAAACTTACGAAAAAACCGAGTGGTTGTGCGGGTGTAGTATTAGTAATAGTCTTTACTGTTTTCCGTGTTTATTATTTGAAAGCGGTGAGGCATCAGAATGGACAACATTCCGGGGTTAAAGATTTAGTACATTTATCCGAAAAAATTAAAAAGCATCAAAATTCAAAGTCACATCTATCTGCTAAATTAGGATTTAATTTATTAGGTAAACAAGATATTCGGCAAGAATTAAATAGTGAATACCGATTAAGCATTCAAAAACATAATGACGAAGTAAAGAATAATAGGTATGTCTTATCTAAAATTATAAATTGTATTAAATTTTGTGGCGCATTTGAGCTTGCTCTCCGTGGACACGATGAACAATAAGATTCATTAAACCCTGGTATATTTAGAGGCCTCATAAATTTTTCTGCCGAATTGGATTTAGCACTGAGGGATCATTTGCAGCAAGCTACCGTGTTTAAAGGCACGTCAAAAGACATTCAAAATGATTTATTAGAATGTATGCTTTCCGTGAGTCAGGCACATATAAAAAAAGAAATTGCCGCTGCAAATTTTTTGTCTGTTATGAGTGACGAAACAAGTGACATTTCGAATATTTTTCAAATGGTTATAGTTTACCGTTATACTTTAGCAAACGGCACCCCCGTTGAACGATTTTGGACATTTGTAAAACCAAATGAACATGATGCTGTTGCCTTAGCTGGCTGCATAGAGGAGGCTTTTAATTATGTTTTAAAAAATTCTGAACAATTGATTTCCCAAAGTTATGACGGAGCAAGTGTCATGAGTGGCGCCCATGGTGGTGTGCAAAAACGTATTAAAGATAAATTTAAATATGCGCATTATATCCATTGTTATGCTCATCAACTAAATTTGATAATGTCGCAGGCAACAAGCATAAATACAAATGTACGCATATTTTTTTCCGATTTGAGTGACCTTACCAATTTTTTTTCGAATTCTCCACAAAGAGTTGCAATATTAGATGAAGTGGTTGGAAATAGGGTTCCTAGAGCATCTGCTACAAGATGGCATTTTAAAATTAGAACAGTTAATACTGTATACGAAAACAGAGAAGCACTTTTAGAGTGTATGGAAAAAATGCAATCCACATCCAAACAATCTGATACCATTAGAAAGGCGGGTGCTATTTTCAGATTATTGAATGACTCTAAATTTGTTTTTTGGTTGACAGTGTTTCATCGTGTAATGCCCCATGTTGATATTTTATATTCACAGCTGCAAAAAAGGGCTACTGATTCCGTTACTGTAAAACAATGTATTACTGAATTCGAAAAAAATATTCAAAAGGAGAGAGATAACATACATACTATTAGAGAAACCGGGTTATTAGACATTGATGAAAGTCAAGCTAGAAAAAGAAGGAAGACGGATGAGAGAAATTCTTATGTTTCCACGACTGTGCAAGCTAAAGAAGTGTGTGACACCATAATTGCAGAAATAAAAAGAAGGTTTTCGTTCACAGGCCATTTGGAAATAGCTCACTTATTTTCGGTGGAAAATTTTGAAACATATTCAGCAAATTTTCCTATACTACATTTAGATTCAGCAATTCAAAACTTTCCATTTTTAAATAAAAATAAATTAAAGACAGAATTAGAAATAATATACAGAAGAGCAGATTTTAGAGAAGTTTCCGGAGCAGTCCACTTGCTTAAATTTTTAATTGAAAATAATTTGCAAATAGATTTCTCAGAAACATTTTCAGTGTTACGGGCGATCGTTACAATGCCAATGACAACCGCAGAAGCGGAACGTTGTTTTTCCATATTGAATCTCATAAAAACTTTTCTTAGAAGTACAATGGGCCAGAATAGACTAACTGCTCTCGCAATGTTATCTATTGAGAAACAAATGATTCAAGAAATTCCAAATTTTAATGAATTGGTTATTGAAGAATTTGTCTCAAAAAAGGATAGAAGAGTTCATTTTCAATACAAAACGTGTTTGTAAAATATAAAAACAATTATTGTTTGGCCAGACCGATGTACTCAGAGAGGTAAGTTACTTAATTCTTAAATTCTTATAAGTTTATTTAATTTGTATGATTTGATAGTCCAATGAGTCTTTTGGGCGTGGCACCCAAAAAACTTTTCGCTTCCGCCGATTTACCAACGGCACTCATGTTCTATTCTAAAGTTGTGCACCCCCAAGTTATTTAACCACGCGCCGCCACTGAGAACAACACTATCTAACAAGGGCTATCATTCTCGTTTGGTGGAGTTGGATTATTAACCCCGATTGCACAAACTTAATTGCTGTTTAGAATATTTAATGAATTTGGCAAGTTGCTTACAGAAATTTAGAGACTCGCTGTGAAATTTGACATTCCGTTAAACATTCCAAACTTTAATTGAGCTTTCTGCAACCAGCCGTAAATAAAATAATTTAATTGAACGCGTAATATCTTCATCGCAATAGCCATTCCCTCTGAGAGCTTTGGTCAGTTTCGATGTTTGTGATATTAGACAGGGAATGATTTCATTAGATTCAATTTCCATCGTGAACTTGATCTTATGATGTTGCTGATTAAGGTGATCCAGAAATATGGGGAGATTATCCTGTCCATGAGGCCAAACAACAAAAATATCATCTACATACCTGAACTAGTGCTTTGGTTTTAGTGGAGCGGATGTTAGAGCAATATCCTGAAAGACTTCCATAAAGATATTCGCTACCACAATGTGTCTGATTTAATGGAAAATGAGTCGTTGATAGGAACATTTGTGTATCCAATTTGACTGCCTTAAGTTTCTCCACGAAATATGCAGAGTTTTTTATAAATGAATATATTTTTCCAGTAAATTGATTAAGAAAATTTGTAAGATATTTATTTATTATTTATTTAGTTTGTATGTGGGTATCTATTGCACTAACGATCGGTCAAAGTGGTACATTGTTCTTGTGTATCCTGGGAAGACCATAGAACCTGGCAATCTTGGAGCTGCTTGGTTTTAGCGATTTCTTCTCCACTACTGACAGAGTAGATGCGCTAATCAGATTGGTGATGCGTCTTTCTATTCTATTTGTAGGGTCTGCCTACATAACCCTATAGATGTTGTTCAAAATTTGACTTACGTTTTCCACGTATTCCGTTCTGTCTGTGACAACTGTGGTGTTGCCTTTATTTGCTGGGCCAAAATGTTTGCGACTTCACTTAACGTCTTTATCGCGGTCTTTTCGGTTGTTGAGACATTTTCCACTGGTAATTTTCTGATTGCTGCTTCAACGGAAGATACTATGTCTTTAACGGGAATGCTACTTGGTGCTATTGCGAAATATTGGCCTTTAGAAAGAACGCAATATTCTACTTCGATTAACGGCTTCGATGACATGTTGGTAACTGTATTCTCCGGAGGTTTCACTGAATTTTTTTCTACCTCTGCATTGGTAATGATGTTCAAAGTTGTAAATATAGTTCTTTCTAGTATAGAAGCTAATTTCACATGAATTTCCAATAGTTTAAGGGCATTTGTATGTAAATCTGCTGGCACGCTTAAAATTATGTAGATATAATTTTTGTTATTTGGCCTTATGGACAGGATAATATCCTCATATTTCTGGAGTACTTTAATCAACAACATCATAATATCAAAATCAAAATGGAAATTGATTCTAATGGAACGATTCTATTTCTAGATGTATGTGTTCAAAGAAAGGAAAATGCTACATTAGGACATTTTGTGTATAGAAAACCGACGCATACGAATAGACACTGAAATGCAAATTTTCATTACCATCCAGCACAAAAGAAATCGGTTATTAACTCATTAGCTATTTCGATTTCTGATCAAGAATCGCTAACATCGGAAACATCGAAACTCACCGAAGCTCTCAGAGGGAATGGTTATTCCAATGAAGATATTACACGTTCAATTAAAATATATTAATCCAACTCAGCCAAAGGAGGATGATAAGGAGCCACCGTTAGGTAGTGCTGTTCTTCCCTACATACATAACACTGCAGACAAAATAGGTCTATCACTTCGGCGATCCAACATACGTACAACCTTCAACAGACATAAAAAGATTTGACAAAGCTTGCAATCCCCGAAAGATATTGTAAAGTAATTCCAGATTGACACGTTCTAATCCCAAAAATCATGATTTCTTAACTTTTATCTACTCTAACGCAATTTTTATAGCATGGCTTTTTAGAGTATTTATACAGGCAGTGTAAAAAAATATACTAGTTAATAGTTACAAGTGAGCCTGAACTAAAAAGTTAGTGCACGGAATATCAAACAGAAAAAATATATTATCATTAAAAAATTAAAGCAGTAAAGAAATGCAGAATAATTTAAAAAATGATGGTTATAAAAGCACTAGTTAAGAAATCTAAAAGCTAATATCCAGTTGATCCACCCAGAAGTCTCAGCAATTACTACTCGGTTTAGTATTTTCTAAGACAAAAACGACTGGGCAGGTCAAAAGTTTGTAGGTTAAGAAATTGCGTAAAATCGAGTTCGAAAAAAATGCCCACATTTTTGGCTTTAAAAGAAACTGTTACGTCTTCAAGCTGTACCTTGTTGACGCGATGTCAGACAAGTTGAACGTAATAAAAATAATAAATAGGTTGATGGTGTGAAATATGACATAGATATAGAGATGCATTTTTCGTTATAAGGGGGATTTAGAAGTAGTTTTATTATTATGTTTTGCTTTATACAGGATACCCGATCCCTGTATGAAGTAAAGTGTTAATTATTCTATGTTTTCCAGTTTCTTTCCTTCTGATAATATACTAGTTCTAAGCAGTGGAGTTTTTTTAAATAATTTATGTTTGTCATATTTTTGTTAACTTGAACTGTGAAAAGCAACCACCAATTCCTTTAAAAACTATAGACTTCTGTCCGCTAAATATTTTTCCAACTGTATATTCCCGCTATAGAGTTAAAATTTGATACCAACCCTAATATGAAATGATCAATACAGTCCATATATCCAAATACCGCCATACATGAATCGCTCAGGGTAACATCCCTGGAAAATATATCAAGTATTTTCCGCGGAGGGAGCCGAAGTTTTTTCCTTCTTCGAGGGGTCCCTGCGTCGCGGGGTTTTCTCCACGGAAAAGAAGGGTGTGAGGATCCACGTATGTACGTGTGCGTGTGTTTAGGGCTGCTAGTCTTTTGCCAAACGGCATCTTGACGATGCAGGCGAAGGATATGTGCGAATGTCTTAAGTGAGCAGTGCTCGTGTCGGTGATAAACGTGTTAAAAAAAATTGTTTTCCGCTTGGTCGACGTCTTTCAAGGTAAGTTTTTTATGAAATTCACCTGTTAGGTATAGGTGAATATTTTTATTTATATATATTTATATTATAAAATTAATCTC
Organism: Kuschelorhynchus macadamiae; assembly: GCA_030620095.1. Classification (NCBI taxonomy): domain Eukaryota; kingdom Metazoa; phylum Arthropoda; class Insecta; order Coleoptera; family Curculionidae; genus Kuschelorhynchus; species Kuschelorhynchus macadamiae. Next base: position 43,673 of record JAUTXW010003659.1, on the reverse strand, counting down.
AGTCCTATATAAAATATAAAATAAATGGGGAAAACAAGATAATACTAAATGACTTTTTTCGCTATATTTGACTTATGGCATAGTAAACATCACGAGTAGTGGTTCTGACTAAATGACTGCCATATAACTATTTTGCCTGATACTCTTACGATATATTTATATTAATTTAATTAAATTAATTATAATAAGTTTAATTATAGGATCAAGGGTAAAGGAATTTTCTTCAGTAATTATGTGATAGTCTAAATTCTTGTCCAACTATCTGGAGATTTATTAACACATTTTTTTATTAATTTTAGAATACTACAATTTAACATCGGATAAATATTTTAAGACATAATATTGATTTTAATTGGTGCCACATTCGCTCTATGAAATTAGAAACAGGAAAGTAGGGTGGGAACTGCAGCATTGTATGACTTTAAAACTTTTAAAAGATTACTTTTTCTACAACATTTTTTTGACATATACAGGGTGTCCCACTGAAAAGTAATATATTTCACGACTTAATGGTTCGAAAACGAAAAATAATATCGAAATGCGGTTTTCACTGAATGGCTTAGATCTGCAAGTTTTTTCTTGTCAATGTTGCCAAATTTTTCCATTTATCCTAGGATCGCGGAGAAATATCTATTAATAGGAACTAAATTACTGTTTTATATTAAATGGGACACCCTATATATTTTTTTGGTCTTGGATAGCCTGATACTTCTTTTTTTTTAAATATATAGTTTGGGAATATTTATTTAAAGTTCTTAGATTTTAAAATTAACTCTGTAAATTCTTGCTTCGATCCTAATTTCAAATTTCTTTATTGCTACAAATACGATTTAGTAAAATAACAAAAGGTAAAAATTTTATTTTCGTGAAGGTAAATAAAAACTATAACAATTGTTGTATGTGACCTCCATTAACTTCCACACACTTAATTAATCTATTGAAAAAATTTCCAAATGAGTTTTGAAACATTTCCCGTGGAATTAATTCTATAAAATTTCTTATGTTTAAGTTCTTCCAAATTTCGTGGTAAAGGATTCTACCACGCTTCCTTTACATAACCCCACAGAAAAAAGTCTGGGATCATTAGATCTGGGGAATAAGGAGCTCACGGTATAGGACCTTCCCTGCCTATCCACCTGTTTGGAGAAACTCGATCCAATGAATTGCTCGCAATGTTTAAAAAATACGGTGGCGCTCCATCTTCTTGGAACTATATGTCATTAATTATCCCTTCTTCTACAAGTTGCGGATAAAAGGAAAGTTCTAACATATTGGTGAAGTTAGCTCCAAAGATGGTATTCTCCATAAAGAAAAAACCGTACACCTTGGTGGACGACACCGCATACCAAACATTTACTTTTGTCGAATTCCTTTCAAATTCGACAAATTCTCGCGAACTTTCCTTTCCTTATCTGCGGCAATTATGTTTATTAACCTTTCCGTTTAAATGAAATGTTGCTTCGTCTGACATTATTATTTGCGCATTAGGAAATTGTCTCGTTAAATAGAATTCACATGTGTAGTATCTTCGTTCGTAACCGTGGAGTGTAATTCGTTGAAATGTTTGAATGTTGTATGCCTTAAATTTAATTATCTTTAAAAGTCGCTCTACTTTACTTTTCAACATCATCAATGTGCTGGCCATTTTAGGAATAGATATTTTATAATTATTATTACTTAAAATTTCCCTTACAGCTAAGATTTCAGTAGAACGTCTGTTCGATCGCGACGTTGCTTCATTCTCTCAAGAGCATGTATCTAAAGCGTTGCACCCATAAAAAATCGACTTTCTGGATGGGGGATTTTTTGGTGTACTGTACGAAATCTGCGTCTGGATTTTGTTATTGATTAGGTTTCTACATATGTAATTACTAAAAATGCTTTTCCAGTTTGATTAAACATTTTAAAAATCGAAGAAATTAAAAATCTTAACAACTGCATTTGACAACAAACTTATTTTTATAGTCAACAGAACGATGTCTACATACTTTTTTTCCGAAGGACACTTGATAGTTATGGTGTCGCATAACTACGAAGAATGGATAGCGATGTATGACATCGAGAAGTAGAGCGAGAGAGTAGAGAGTAGAGATTATTAAATCTTAGGCAGTGGCGGCTCGTCAGGGTAGGCCTCTGAGGCCGCGCCTCACCCCTAAAATAAAGGAAAAGAGAATTTTTTTATATAACTTTTTATCTATTACCAATTAGAAATATACTTTTTAACAGTTTTACAACATAATAACATTAAAAAAAAAAACAAAATATAATCCCATAATAAATATTTTAGAAATGACTAGCGAAATATTCCAACGGCTTCTTTTTACGTGGTGCGTTCGGCTGAGAAAGAAATAGGAAATAGATTGCGATAATCGCTGATTGAGGGCGTTCTGTCTTTTAAGGTGAATAAATACGCGTGAGTAAGTTTTTGTTTTGTTTTGATTTGGTAAGTTGGACCGTTCCATTTTTTGTATTTGCTTTTTGCTTTTGAAATGAATCCTATTCACGACATCATTGCTTCATTAATTGAAACGCCTTTTTTAAGAAGAAGCGAAACTGAAACGAAACAGATATTAGGTAGCCGTCCGACGCCGAAAATTTTAGCAATATTTAACGATAAGAGGCAAGGTAAAAAATATTCAAGAACTTTTCAAATATCTTGGCACGAAACTTATAGGTGGCTATGCGGAAGTATTTATAAAGAAAGCTTATATTGTTGGCCTTGTATTTTATTAGGTTGCGTCAAAAATAATTGGAGTTCAGGGGGCGGATATTCGGATTTAAAAAATTTTTCACGAGCAGTAAAATCGCATGAAAGTTCAAGAGAGCATATTAAAAATTCGGTAGCACTTACAAGACTGGAGCAAAATAGGGCGACTATTGCGGATGCACTACAAGAAAATGCAAGTCTTAATAAAATTGTTTATAATGAAAATGTTCGAAAAAACCGTTTATTATTAAATTATTTAATTGATGTTACTAGTACTTTGGGTAAACAGGACTTGGCATTTCGAGGTCATAATGAAACAACAGATTCTTTTAACCGTGGCAATTTTAAGGAAATATTTGCATGCTTAATAAAAAGAAATGCCGAACTTACTGAACATTGTGCTAAATTTAGTAATATTTTTACGGGACAATCTAAGACTATACAAAATGAACTAATTGGTTGCATACATGACTATATTTAAGAATATATAAAAAAAGAAATCAATGACACCGATTGTTGTTTTTTGGCGTAATTGCGGATGATAGTACTGATATAACAGAAAAATCACAGTGTTCGATAACAATTAGGTATATGACCAACGGATCTGTAAAAGAAAGATTTTTAGGATTTTTTGACGTTAGCGATAATAGAACAGCAGAGAGCCTTTTTCATTTAATACAAAACAGCTTAGAGCCTTATGACTTTAAAAATAAATTGGTCGCGCAGTGTTACGATGGGGCTAGTGTTATGGCAGGTGAAATAAATGGGCTTCAAACAAAAGTTAGATCTATTGCTCCTTTAGCTATGTTTACTCATTGTTGCGCCCACAGGTTAAATCTAGTTTTACAACAGGGAACAAAACTGATTACCCAAAGTCGTATATTTTTTGCCACTTTATTAGGAATACCAAATTATTTCCACCAATCACCAAAACGGTCTTTTGTGCTTAATCAGATAGTAGGTAAAAGAATTCCGCGAGCTGTAGAAACGCGATGGTATACACGGTCTAAAATTTTTGAACTTAGTGGCTAATGAATGGGACAATTTAATTATAGTATTTGAAACTATTATTAATGACTTAAGTTCTGGAACAGAATCTATTAATGGTGCAAAAGGATTTCTAAAGCATTTTAATGATTTCGAATTTTGCCTTTTAACGCATATTTATAAACAAATTTTTAGTTGCACTGATGTACTGTTTCAAATATTACAGTTAAAGCATTTAGATATAAATTACTGCATTTCGCAAATAAACCTTGCCAAGCAACGAATTATTGAATTTAGAAACGAGAACCATTTCAAACAACTTTTCAATATTGCTAAAAAAGCCACTATTCTGCCAACTAACACACGTCGAGGGCAATGTTCTAGCGACTTTGATATTTTTACTAAATATAAAATATTATATTTCGAAATAATAGATTGTATAATTCTTCAATTAGGGACGCGGTTTGAAAATTTAAATAATTTAAATTTCTTTGCTTTAGTCGATTGCACAAAATATTCGGAATATGTTAAATGCTTTCCAGACGACTTATTAAATAATTTATTAAAAAATTATCCAAACATTTTTGACAGAGATAGATTAAAGAATGAGCTTTCTGTATTGTATAGGGATGAACAATTTTCAAATTTAGATGTCGAAAAAAGTCTAGCTTTGTTATTTAAAGATTTTAAAGCAATTTTTGCGGAAGCATATAAGCTTTTTAATTTAGTTTTAACTATTCCCGCAACAAGTGTATCGGCCGAACGAAATTTTTCATGTCTTAAACGGATCAAAACCTACCTAAGAAACACAATGACACAAGAACGGCTTTCGGGTTTAGCAATGATGTCAATAGAGCAGGAATTACTGTCAGAACTTAGTGAAGACCAAAACTTTTACGACCAAATTATAGATAAATTTGCAACCTTAAAAGACAGACGTATAGATTTAATGTACAAAAAGTAGTTTTTTTATCTTATTTCATACAACTATTTATTTTAAGTTTTAATAAACTAAATTATGTTTTTATTATCGCCATCACCGCTATATTTTAGTGATAGGTGTACATATTTTACTTGTTTTGTTTACTTTTTATTTACTTTTTTTAGAGTTTATTTTTTTAGTTTTTAATGGTTTAGTAGGGCTATTGGCGATGACCTCCATTAAAAAAAAAAGGTCAACGCGTCGCAGAATAATACCTCATGGGTGACGTGGAAATTTATTCACATTTAAACAAAATGAACCTCATGTAGCCTCACCCTTCAATATACTCACAAGCCGCCACTGATCTTAGGCACACAAAATTCAAGCATTTCAACGAATTATCCCCAAAGATACTAGATACACATGTGAAAGAATTCTAGATTTAACGAGACAATTTCCTAATGCGTAATTAATAATGCCAGACGAAGCAACATTTCATGTAAACACTATGCCTATAAGTCTTTCGACCTTGCTGTCCCGCCGAAAAATGACCTATTTAAAAATGCTCTTGACTTTTCTTTTGTCGATTAACGCGAAACATCCGCAAAATAAGAAAATCAATAATGACGATCCATGAAAATCATGAATCTCAGAAGATAAGTGGGAGAATTGGCAAAGCTGTGGATAAATGTCATTTGAAAGTCTGATTTATCGATCGATACGTGTTTTTAAAGATATTTAATATCGTAATATTTTTACCCCGGGGTTGCGACAAATGTGTACTACCGTCGAAAACGAGTGCAAATTAAAATCAATATTATAATTTCTCACTAAGGAAGCTGGAATATAAATAAATCGTAGAACTTTAAAAACTCAATTGAAATTGTAATTCAGTGGACCTAAATTATTTCTCGAAAACAAGGCAGCAAAATTCATGTGTGATACTTGCTTTTATATTAAGCAACACGTTTCGTATCTACGACAACGGCGACGAATCGAAATACCGCATTCCGCCATCCCCCGGGTGCGACAAACAATATTTCTCCGTAAATATGGCTTTACGTTCTCCCGAATATAATATAGAAGAGAATGATAAAAGTTTCTCTCTCCGCAGTCTAACAAATCTAGCTACAGCCTGACGTATATAGTGGGAATAGTATTGCCCAGGGGCAACGTACTGCCACGTTTGCGAGAGTAGAATTTACGGGAACGGCAACGACGATGTCGCCTCCTGGCGTCCAAATTGCCGAAATCGTGTTGTATGTGTCGCAGAGGACGTATCCACGATGTACATATTCAATATCGAGAGGCTATATATGCACTGCATCGTGTATGATGAAATTAAAACTGCGACTTAGTTTATTTACTAGTATTATGTGCAAAAGGTGTATTAAAATCCTAACATAGCTTACCTCGCACATATACAGGGTGTCCCGAATTGCAGTATCCAAACTTTAACAGCGCATTCTGCATTCAAAATAAGCCCTAATTTTCTATATAAACATATATCGGCAAATGCTTCGTTTTCGAAATACAGGGTGTTAAAGTTTTAAGAAAAAAATTGTTTTTTAGTCATAACTTTTTTATTACTTGAGATATTGTTATTAAATTTGGTAAACAGCCTTGGAGTAACAAAAGGCATTTTTTGATTTGAAATGTTTTTTAATTTTTCATCAGTGGCGTCCGTACGGGATTTTTTATTGAATATTCTTAAAGAAAAAATGGTACTCTACTACTTTTTCTGAAAACAAAAATCATCCTTAAAATCCCCACTCAGTTTGGAGCAAATTTGATCCCTTGTCATTGTGCGGTGTAAGGATTTCGAGCAAAAAACTGAAAACCATTTTTATGTATCGCATAGTTAAAATTTCCATTACTGTTAATTTCAGTAGCAAAACCTTTAAGGTGGGATTGTAACAGCAAGTTTTAAAATTATTTGGTTTCCGATATTTATTTAATGCATTCCGGGTGGGTTCATAATTTCTGAACAACGTATGTAGGGTTTCTAAAATAAAGGCTTGTCTGACAACTAAGGAGAGATGACGTCATCGACCCGTTGTAATGGAGATTTGCATTATGTTTGGGTTATCAGGGTGACATCGCAGAAGTTAGCAGGCAACCTACTAAAAATCTAATGTCCTTGGTACTTACCATCATTCCTTCATTGTCGACTCTTGGTATGCCATGATTGCATTTTTGTGATAATTGAACACTTGCTAGGTTCGTCTTTAAAGTATGACAGATGAGTTTATAATTCTAAAATCGTCGATTCATTTTGTAAAACAGTAATTAGAATTAATTCAATTTTGAAGATGATACTTCATTTTACAGAAACTACTCTTTATTAACTAAGTTCGTAATTAATTTTACAAAAACTAGAATTCATAACTTTTATTAACTTAGATCGTGAAAAAAATTTATAGAGCACTTTAAATATTATTAAGGATTAATGTAGGCCTTAAAATTTACAATAATTGCTCAAAATGAGCTCCTCTAACTTCGACACATTTTCGGCATCTGCTCTTAACTTTGTCAGTGGCATGGCGTATAAAATTCGTATTGGCTCGCAAAGTTTCACAGGCTTGCTCTATCCTTAGAATCAGTTCTTCTCTTGTATGAACTGGTCTGGAATAAACTAAATTTTTCAAATAACCCCACACAAAGAAGTCGACAGGTGTGAGGTCAGGGGAACGTGGTGGCCAGGCAGGAGCTCCTAATCGTCCAATCCACCGTTCTAGATAATTATTATTTAACCACTCGCGAATTACAAGTGCAAAATGCGCGGGAGCCCTGTCCATTTGAATCCAGAATTCGTTATATTATTAATATTAATATAATAATATTTTCTAGGTATTGAAATAACCCATTTTGCAGAAAATCATTAAATAACTGTCCATCTAGGCGTGGTGGTAGAATATGGGGCCCACAAAAAATTTCATTTATTACACCACACCAAACATTAAAAGAAAATTCTTGCTGAAATGCTCTAGTTCGTACAACACGTGTATTGTCATGGCTCCAGATTCGTAAATTATGGAAATTTACTGAGCCGCTTAGGGTAAATATGGCTTCATCAGTCCATAAAATTTTTTTTGAGAAGTTCTCGTCTTCCTCTATTTGGCGCAAAAACCAATTGCAAAAACTGACACGTTTTTCGGCATCACCAGGTTGTAAGTTTTGAACTGGCTGCATCTGAAATGGCTTCCTGTGATCTTTCCTCAAAACGCGATGGACCTTATTTTTAGAAACAAAAACTGCGTTGCCTTGTAAATTATGAGCTGCTCTTCGTAGGCTTAATGTCCTATCGTTGTCAAACTTATTTAAAATTACGTTTCCATATTGTTCATTTCTCCTACCTTCGTTTCTCGGATCCTTTTTGAGTCCAAAATTCCTAAATATTAAATGCGTTTTAATGAAAACTTGTTTGCAAGGTAATCTTCTATTTGGAAATCTTCGTTGGTATTCGCGTACTGCTGCATTTGCATTTCCATTACAGAAACCATAAACGAAATGAATATCAGCATACTCAAAGTTACTGAATAACAGCATTTTGAAATCACTAGTTAGACTGATAATTACCTTTTTGTATAAACTGTAATGTACCTGACATTTATTTACTCTAAAAACTTAAATGTCACACTTTAAAGACGAAACTAGCAATTGTTCAATTGTCACAAAAATGCAATCATGGCATACCAAGATGTTAAAGGTTTTGCCACTGAAATAATTAACAATAATGGAAGTTTTAACTACGCCATACATAAAAATAGTTTTTAGTTTTCAACTCGAAAGGGATCAAATTTGCTCCAAACTGAGTGGGGATTTTAGGAATAATTTTTGTTTTCAGAAGAATATTCAATAAAAAATCCTGTGCGGAAGCCACTGATAATGAATTAAAAAAATTTTCAAATCAAAAAATGCCTTTTGTTACTAAAATGCTGTTTACCAAATTTAATAACAATATTTCAAGTACTAAAAAAGTTATGACTAAATAACCATTTTTTTCTTAAAACTTTAACACCCTGTATTTCGAAAACGAAGCATTTGGCGATATATATTTATATAGAAAATTAGGGCTTATTTTGAATGCAGAATGCGCTGTTAAAGTTTGGACACTGCAATTCGGGACACCCTGTATTGCATCCTTCTTAAATCATAGATACTATTATTTTTTAGCAAATTATATATAAATTATAATTAAATTACTTTAGATTGTATGATATCTCGTTTTCAGACAACCGAAAATTAATTTTTGTTAAGAAACTTTCCTTATAAGAAATCATGATTTATGGATTGGACCGTATCAAAATGGAATCACTGTCGGACGTTTCGCCTTCGATTGTACCAAGCATCTTCGGGAATCTTCACAAAAACGCAATACAATTGTTAGGATGCTTATAAATTTCAATTGATTATCTGATTTTCCTTTTAAACATTTCCGAGACCGATGCAAGAACTTTGTTGTTCACATTCCGCAGATTGTACTATTTGTTTCTTCCTAATTCGTCGTCCAGTTTCTCCAATATAAACATCGCCACAGGACATAGGAACGACGAAATCGCAAACATTGTCAAATTTTCTTGTTTGCAATTGTTTGTATATTGAACCAGAGAAGTAACTTTGCAATTTTATTTGTGATTTCATGTATAAATAGAAGAACTACACTTCCTATCAGTAAATCCTTATTAGTTTTGTTTCGTGGAGTAGGACTTTTATATTTTATATTTGATCGTCTAATATCCTCAGGGCAATATACATTCCTTCTTAAAGCTTGAGTCAGTTTCTCTGTTTCCGATTGTAAAGAATTTTGGTCACAAGTCGCGAGGACTCTGTTAACCAAAGAATTAATAACTGATTGCTTTTGTGTCGAATGATGATGTGAGTTTGCATTTAGGTATTTGTTCGCTTTACTTTGTTTAAGAACATCTAGAAAGATTCTGATTAAATTCCTTTGTAAATTTTATAATAAGCTGTTGCTGATTCAGATGATCAAAAACACTTACAAAATCAGCAAATATCTTTTAAATAATCTTAATAATTTTATATGAGAAACACATTATTGGAAACTGTACGCATTCTGTAGAGAAATTAAAAGTAATTCAATTAGATCCAAAAGATATCTTAGTCAGTTTCAATATAGAATCGCTATATACGAATGTAGCTATTTATGATTAAGTAGGTCTAAATGAAGTATAGTTCATATCGACTTATTTTGTGTTTCAATGAACTTTTTATAAATCAAACTCAAGAGCAGCAATGGGATCGTAATTCAGATATGCAGACGATACTAATATGGCTGCCTGGTCCAGAAAACATACCCGTGTATCTTGATCATCTAAATAAGCAACATCCTGAAATAAAATTTCCTAATCTAAAATTTACAATGCAAGTTGAATCAGAAGGCACCATTCACTTTCTAGATCTTGTTGTACAAGGGAAAGGGTATGATTCCTTAGGACACTCTATATAAAGGAAACCAACCTGGTCCTTCCAGCGGACAAGGGAAATGTCACTGTCGTCATGGACAAAACAGATTACGTGAAGAAAATACAACTACTTTTGGACGACAACATCTACAGAGTGATCCAAGCAAACCCGACCAACAAAATTGAAAGACGGATAACCAACCTTATAAATGCATCCAACCTACCAACAGAGATGAAGAAGATGTTAAGGCCAAGAAGCTCAAGGATCCCGCGGTTCTACGGGCTACCTAAATTACATAAGGTTTTGACCTATCGTCAGTGCAATAGGATCTCCTACTTACAAAATTATTAAATATCTTTCAAATATTCTTAATAATTTTACAGGAAAAACACATTCATATATTAGAAACTCTACACATTTTGTAGAAAAACTTAAATCAATCCAATTAGATCCCAAAGATATCTTAGTCAGTTTCGATGTAGAATCGCTGTATACGAAAGTGCCTATAAATGATTCAATTTCCATAATATCAGACTTATTTCACCATAATAGTATTGACAACTCACTTTTAGATCTAATTGAAGCATGTTTACATCAACGTATTTTGTCTTTCAAGGAACTTTCTATGAGCAAGCCTCAGGAGCAGCCATGGGATCTCCACTGTCACCGGTGGTAGCCAATATCTTCATGGAAGCTTTTGAGAAGGAAGTCTTAGAGTCGTCTCCACTACAGATATGTAGACGACACTTGTAATATGGCCACATGGTCCAGAAAACCTCCCTGGGTTTCTTGATCATCTAAATCAACAACATGCATAAAATTTACAATGGAAATTGAATCAGAAGGCGCGATTCCCTTTCTAGATGTTCTTGTACAGAGGAAAGAGGATGGTTCCTTAGGACACCCTATATATAGAAAACCAACGCATACGAACAGGTACTTAAATGCAAATTCCCATCATCATCCAGCACAAAAGCAATCAGTCATTAATTCATTGGTCTACAGAGCTCTCGCGATTTGTGACCAAAATTCTTTACAATCGGAAACAGAGAAACTGACTCAAGCTTTAAGAGGGAATGGATATTGCACTAATGATATTAGATGATCAATTAGAAAATATAATAATCCCACTCCACGAAATGACACTGATAAGGAATTACCGATAGGAAATGTAGTTCTACCGTTTATACACGGAACTACAGACAAGATTGCAAGGTTACTTCGCCAGTCCAACATACGTACAATCTTCAACACACACAAGAAAATTGGACAATGTTTGAGATCGCCAAAGGACATTATTCCTTTTCAAACGGAAGGAGTATATGCAATTCCTTGTTCCTGTAGGAATGTTTATATTGGAGAAACTGGACGATCCATTTCGACTAGGCTTAAGGAACATGAAAGATGTATCAGAAAGAAACAAATTGTACAATCTGCTGTATCTGAACACCACCATTCTACTGGGCATGTCATAAATGTAAAAGAAACTAAAGTTCTTGCATCAGTTTCGGGACTCTATAAACGCAAAATTAGAGAATCTGTTGAAATTTATAAGCATCCTAACAGTTTTAATAAAGATACGGGCTTCAGTCTACATCATACGTGGAAACCGATCGTTACACAGAGTCACGCTTCGGTAAACACAGCTCGACTATTAATACCCGGCTTGGGTTTCTTCCAGCTCATTCAGTGTTCCGATTTCGTGAAGTGAAGATCCTTGAAAATGCATCGAGCAATCGAAGGCAAACGTCGGAAAGTGATTCCATTTTGACACGGTCTAATCCCAAGAACCATGATTTCTTAAGAAATCGGTTATTAATTCTTTGGATTCCAGATCCCTCGCGATTTGGGAATGGATATTGCAGATGCAGATATTAGACGACTGATTAGAAGATATAACTTATATATGTATATTTGTATATATATATATATATATATATATATATATATATATATATTGTTGCATTTTTCTTGGTTTAAGGCCAGTTGGTATATGTTAATAAAAATTAGTTCCAAACATGTATTATTTATTTTAAGTCTGTCGACGTTACAACCATAGCTTTGGTTTTTTTCAAATCTAAAATAGTTTATAGACATGTAGGTCCGACAGTACATAAAATAGTTTCAAATAGACTTACCCTAGAACGTAAAGTCAGTATCCCAGGCGAAGGTATCGGGGACACAATTATAACATTTTCAAATTTATGTATAATTATTTAGTTTATAGTAACAGTGAAGCAATTACAAAATTTGGCTAGTTATATAATTACTGATTTTCACACAGTGTTCTAACACCATCCTGTCGAATAACTCTACGAGTTGGATTTTTCCAAATTTACATACCGTACACTTTATAAGAGAAAGTTAGTAGAATCTTTATTAATAGGGTGTTACAAGTTGGTGAAAGTGACATGTTTTGAATACATAATCAGTTTTAGATACTGGCCTTCTTTAATATTGAAAATAACAATTTTTTCATTTACGATAAAATATTTTGTTTTTTAGTTTCTTCTTTCAGTCCATTTCACTCACTTGAATTATGATAAACATATTAACTCTCTTCTTTCTTGTAAAATACCAATTTGACACTTTGACAACATTTGAACTATCAGAAAGTTTCACTTTACATAACTTTTTGTTTTCATTTATCTAAGCTGCTTTTCTTAATGTTTGCTATGTATAGAATGTTTAATGAACATTTTGCTAATGGTTTTTCGTTATTTTAAGCCCATTAGTAATCTGAAACGAAATTAAACATTATAATTTTGTAGTTAAATATAACCTTCAAAATATCAAGGCTTTTTTATTCATAATTCATTGGATTACATTTTGTAAAGTATTTTCAACTTCTCTAAATTAAAACAAAAGAATTTTGTTTTTGTTTACAGATATTCGGAATTTGTCTGCCTTTTTTTTCTGTCACTACGGTTTCATTGGTTTCTTATTTTTCGGTATCCAGCCAGCTTTGACAATGTGTGGTTTTTGTATTTTAGTTACGATTTTGGTTCTGCTCAGGGGCAGTTCGCCAGCTCTATTCGGGGGACACCGAATATTATCCGGTTGTTACTCCCTTATACTAGTGGCACCAGTGAACTCCACTGTAATTATTATTTTATTTTATGGCATTAGGTTGGCATTAGGTTGGCATAAGTCTGAAGTGAGGAAGAATGATGGAGGGGAATGTCAAACTTCTTCGAATTTTCTGGAGCTGATTTTCTCGCCCTTTTCTATTGGCTCTCCTTAGAGGTGCAACATGTGTCCGGCTTCATAAAAGTGCCTTAATGGACCAATTTTTTAAAGTACTGAAAGTATGTCATGAGTAATTTCTTTTAAAGTGCAGTGCTGTTGAAAGCCTGAGGCCTATTTGTGGACATCATCTGGCCCTAAATTTTGGTCCCGTTTTGTTTGGTTCCACATCTGATCAACCACGTGGTAAGTCGATTTTCAAATTAGTTTCCTGTTGTGAGCTAAATCGCAATTATCTTTTATAAACAGAATGACGTCCTGAATTTTGTTTTGGCTGTGGGTCCTCGAGAAGCCTTTCTAGATGTCTGGAAATTCCCTTTGTTGGTGACCGTTGACCTCGAAGGAGCCTTCTAGATGACTAGAGGTAAGGCAATGTCTTAGAATAGTTGTGTTGTAAATAACTTGTTTTTGCACATTCTATGTTGATTTTATTTTAAGACAAACAGTCGTTTGTAGGGTTTCAGGTTAAGAATTTAAGACATGATTTTGGGATACAGTTACAAGTTTATGATGTAATATTTTGGGTATATAAACCAAGAGTTCTACAATGGTTTTGGAGTTCCTTCCTGTAAGAGTACGAAGAATTAATTTTTAATTTTTATATTTATAAATTTTATATAAGGTAGCAGAAAGGAAGTAAGTAACCTATTTTTTGAAAAACAGCCTTGGCGAAAAACTTTATACTTTTATAACTTTTTCCTTGCGGCAGTGTGGTAAAAGAAAATTCATGAATTTTTGATTCCCTGTGCGCTATTTAATTTAATTTTCATATTTACATATTTGTGTCATGACATTTCGCAAGATGTTCAAAGGTTGATGATATAATGGTAATAACGTTCTATCACATTTCACATATTTGATATATTTTATATTTATTTCACATTTTCTTGATTTATTTTTATATCTTAATGTCAATTGAATTTTTAAATGTATGCTAAATTTCACACGTCAAAAATTATTTTATAAAACATCTTTTAAAAAAAAAAAACAAAAGATCAAGGTGATCATTAAAATTTGACAGTGCACTTTATGTAGTGTTTTATTGAAAAGCCCTCCAAATCTTTATTTTGTCTGCATTTAAATATCGATATAGATTTCTTCCTAATTGAGTCACAGTCAATTAGGTGGCGCCCATTTTAATTTCGAAAGGTGTACCCGAAAACCTGCAACCTACAGCTTTCCGAAAAGATGACTGGTTGCCGTTCGCATGTATTGGTAAGTTCATAGGGACTTCAAGCCATACAATATAAAAAACACGTGCAAACTGACTTAACACGTGCAAACCGACTCAAGAAATTTTTAAAAACAAAAACGACAAAGTGTGGGAATTTATTATTACAATATAGATGTACATATCTTGCTGAGGTTGTTTAAGTCTTTTTATCATTTATGGACTTTTTGTTTTTGTGGATTGCAGCCATTTCATAAAATTCTCTTTTTTTCAGCTGAATCTCGGTTTTTAGGATTTTGGTTCCACTATAATTAAAACTATGATTTTTTGATTTTTCGTGGTTCGTTAACGCTGTTGTGTTTTTTTTGTCATATTTATGGCTTTTTAGTCGATTTTCCAAGTATTGACTCGTTTGGCCGATATAAACACCTTCACAATCATTACATGGAATTTCGTACCCTATATTACTTTTTTTATTCTTCGGAGTTCTTGCCTTTAGTTTGCTAAAATGTTTCGAGGTTAAATTGAAACATTTATGGCAAGTTTGTACGTTACATTTTTCAAGAATTTTTGAGATAAACCATTAACGAAAGGAAGGGAAATGTACCTAGCAGGCTGTGCGCTAGGTTTTTTTTTAACAAATTGATGAGTTATAATATTTATGGATTCTGCTTTTAAATGTTTAGTTAATTAATTTTGGTGGGTATTGGTTTAACTATAATGCCTTCTTTACTTTTATAGTAGCATTTTCCCTGTATTCAGGGTCAGAAAGCTGAATTGCTCGATCTGCTAAACCTATAACTACTGATTCTTTTTGAGACATTGTGTAATTAGAGTTAAATTTTATATATTTACAGGGCCATGTTGGCTTCGTATACCATTCTGTTTTTATGTTTGAATTGAATTGAATTTGAAATTTTTTAGTACGTTTTCGCATTGATTCAACGGAATAGAAGTGATACAATCATCAACGTATCTTAAAAAGAAAGGAATACAGAATTCCATGCCATCCAAAACATTGTCCTCAAGATCCTCCATCACTATCTGCGCAACCACACTAGATATTGAGTCTCCCATAGCACAACCCTCTATCTGTTTGTATAATTGTTTTTCGTACATGTAGAATTCAGCGTTAGTTCGACGGCTTTTATAAATTCATCTTGTGGTATATCAATGAATTTTTTAAATTCAGACCACTTTATATATATATATATATATATATATATATATATATATATATATATATATATATATATACAGGGTGTCCGGGAAAATGTGGGAGATCTCTCGGACTCAGATAGAACATTAAAAAATAAGATGACAAGTTCCCATAAATTTTTTTCCTAGCGGCCCTCCCTACGGAGATACGGCCCCCTAAAGGACCCCACTGGAAATCGGTTTTTCTAGAATAACTTTTAAACGACTCAATATAATTTAACGAAAATTTAATATGATAAACAGTAGTAAGGACCTCTCAAAATGCTTCCCTTAAAACATAATTAGCTTGTTTAGTTTACCAGGGACGGACTAGATTGTACATTTTAACGCTCAAATTTTTAACACCCTGTATGATAAGGAGTTAAAAAAAATAAATTTGGATACCTTGAACATTAAGCTAAAGAAAAGGTGCTCTTGTTCATTGTCGATAAAATGAACCGTTTTCGAGAAAAAAAAATAATAAAAGAATACAACTTTGGGAGTATTAAATATGTTTTGATCCTGAACAACCTAATACGCTAAATAGAAAAAAGTCAATTAAAAACTTCATAAGTGGGTTCAACATGTGCTCCGTGATTTGTGATGCACTCGCGGGCACGACGAATAGAGGACTGCTGTACTCGCCACAACAACCCAGCATTGTTCCTTATCATATCGCAATGAAACGTGATTCTCTGTAAAAGTTCCTCCCTAGTAGCAACCGGAGAGGAATACACCAAGGTTTTGAGATGACCCCACAGGTAGAAATCCATTGGCGTTAGGTCGGGAGACCGTGGAGGCCAGGCAATGGGACCTCCTCTGCCTATCCAACGGTTTCCATAGACGTTATTTAGGTGGTCCCGTACAGCAACGCTAAAATGGGGTGGGGCTCCATCATGCATAAAATGCATCCTTTGGCGGGTTTCAAGTGGCAAATGCTCTATTGAATCTAGAAAAGCGTTCTGAAGGAACTCTAAATAAAGTTCACCATTCAATCGTGCCGGTAATACGCATGGTCCAATGAAAAAATTGCCGATTATTCCTGCCCAAACATTAATGGATTGAAACTGATGTTGATGATGATGAACGACAGTGGCATGAGGGTTTTCATCAGCCCATACATGCGAGTTATGTAAATTTACAATACCATCTTTGGTAAATCCTGCTTCATCGGTAAAAAGAATAATGCTAATGAAGTTTGGGTTTGTTCGTTGTTGATCTAACAACCAGTTTGCGAACTGGATTCTTCGAGGAAAATCTTCAGGAAGTAGTTGATGCACTTTTTGCAGATGATAAGGGTATAACAACTGTTCTTTAAGTACTTCAGCAACTGTACTTTTTGACACATGAAGCTGCGCGGCTAATATTCGAGTGCTTATTGAGGGAGTATCAGCTACAGTATCCAAAATATCTTCCTCCAATTGCACCGTACGTACTGTTCTCCTCACACCAGCATCAGTACTCCTTTTCCCAAAACTTCCTAAAAATAATTAATGAACGTCAAGAATGTTACCTTATTAATTGAGAATTGCCCACCAGTTTCTCTTAGACGTTGGTCAATTCGCTGAAATGTTTTCTCATTTGGAATATTGCGATTAGGATATCTTTCTCCATACAACCTTCTTGCTTCATAAGCATTGCAAGATGCAAGTCCGTACATAAGATGCATATCTGCATACTCACTAAATGTGTATCCCATTATCGAATTAAATTTACCAAGGTATTCAAAATTTAATAAATTAATATCGAAGTAGGTACAAAAAGATCAACGTGTCAAGAAGATTTCAAATGCACACGTCAATGCGAGATTATTTATTTCGTACCATAGTAACGTTTGTAAAAAAGTGCATTCTTTAATACTGATAAATAAACAATAATAAAACATTAATACTTTTATTATTTTTTTTCTCGAAAACGGTTCATTTTATCGACAATGAACAAGAGTACCTTTTCTTTAGCTTAATGTTCAAGGTATCCAAATTTATTTTTTTTAACTCCTTATCATACAGGGTGTTAAAAATTTGAGCGTTAAAATGTACAATCTAGTCCGTCCCTGGTAAACTAAACAAGCTAATTATGTTTTAAGGGAGTATTTTGAGAGGTCCTTACTACTGTCTATCATATTAAATTTTCGTTAAATTATATTGAGTCGTTTAAAAGTTATTCTAGAAAAACCGATTTCCAGTGGGGTTTTTTAGGGGGCCGTATCTCCCTAGGGAGGGCCGCTAGGAAAAAAATTTATGGGAACTTGTCATCTTATTTTTTAATGTTCTATCTGAGTCCGAGAGATCTCCCACATTTTCCCGGACACCCTGTATATATATATATATATATATATATATATATATATATATATATATATATATATATATACAGGGTGGCCCATCGAAAACGTACCGCAAGGCATAACGGCCAGGGTAATTTTTTTTTCAAAAAATCCAAAAACACGTCAATTTTGTTTGTGAGGGGGACAATTTTTGCCCTTAAATGATGAAAAATTTTCAACCCTCTAAGCGGGGGTGTCATCCCCCAAACTTTTTCAAATGGGAAGAGGGGTCAAGTGGTACCGCAATGAAAAGGGCTTTCTATTCTCTATACATTCCCGCTTTGGTTTTGAAAATCGGTCAAGTCATTTAGAAAATATGAAGGATTGAAATTTAAAATGTTTATTTACAAATTATCAGAGTAAATGATAAGGATAAATTCCTTCGACCAATTCGCTATTTTTGTCCTGTTATTTTAGATGTTTACTGCTGATTTTAGTGATTTGACATGCCACAACGATCAGGTGCGGTAGTTGCTAGATAGCTGTTCTGTAACTTGTGCGTTTAAATTTCTCAATATCATTAAATTTTTTATCAATAATTATGGTGTACTCACTTGCAGAAAAAGTGGAAATAATCGAACTTTATTTTAAAAATAATGAATGTGGCAATCGGGTTGCGCAGATATTTAATGAACGACATCCTGAAAAACACCTTTCCGGCAAAATTGTTCGCGAGTTAGTAGCAAAATTTCGCGAAACTGGATCCCTTATAAATAAAAAGAGGCAGATGGAAAATCCTGTAGTAAATGAAGCTATGGAGGTCTTTGTATTGGGCCAAGTTGCCATGGATAGTACGCTGAGTACAAGAAAATTAGCCAATGAGACCGGCGTGAATCGTACAAGTGTCCAAAGAATTTTGAAAAAACACCATTTCCACCCGTATAAAATTCAGTTGGTACAACGAAGACGATTTTGATCGCCGCTTGCAATTTTGTGAAACTATTAGTGAACGAGTGGCCAATAATAATAATTTTCTATTCAATGTGTGTTTTTCGGGTGAGTGCACTTTCTTTTTGAACGGTGTAGTTAATCGGCATAACTGTCGGTACTGGGCTGAGAACAACCCCAGGGTATTTCACGAGGTGCACACACAACATCCTCAGAAATTGAACGTGTGGGCTGGTATTTTTGGAAATTCTATTGTGGGTCCTTTTTTTCTTCCTGGAACTCTAACAGGTGATATGTACTTAGATTTACTGGAAAATACCATCGACCCAGCCCTAACTGACATCATCGAAAATAATCCTGGATACGTTGAAGCGGAACTGATATTTCAACAAGACGGTGCACCTCCACATTACTCTCAAAATGTGCGTAATTATTTAAACACTAACTTTCCCGGGCGGTGGATAGGACGAAGGGGTGCCATTGAGTGGCCTCCCCGGTCACCCGACTTGACTCCTTTAGACTTTTTTCTATGGGGACACATAAAAAGTAAAGTGTATAGCACTCCACTTGCCTCATTAGAAGATCTGCGAACACGAATTATTGACGTTTGTCGCGAAGTGACCCCTCAAGTTCTTCAGAATGTTCGAGAACGATTTGAAGCTAATTTGTATTACTGTATGGAGGTCGACGGGCAACATTTTCAGCATTTGCTTCATTAATACGGTAAGTTTTTTTTTATTTAATTCAATTTATGCGTTTTTTGAAAAATGTATTTTTCAAATTTCAATCCTTCATATTTTCTAAATGACTTGACCGATTTTCAAAGCCAAAGCGGGAATGTATAGAGAATAGAAAGCCCTTTTCATTGCGGTACCACTTGACCCCTCTTCCCATTTGAAAAAGTTTGGGGGATGACACCCCCGCTTAGAGGGTTGAAAATTTTGCGATCATTTTAAGGGCAAAAGTTGTCCCCCTCACAAACAAAATTGATGTGTTTTTGGATTTTTTGAAAAAAAAATTACCCTGGCCGTTATGCCTTGCGGTACGTTTTCGATGGGCCACCCTGTATATATATATATATATATGTATATGCTTTATTTATTTATTTATCAAGCTTAATAGCAAAATGTCCGATGGCAGCATTCCCGTTAGTCATCTGCCCAATGCAAGTAAAGAATTAGATTTCTCGGATTCATTTGTCCCAATATAAAAAAAATCGGTATATACTGTCATTTTAAACATTTTTCTAACCCTATTTTGTTTCATCATATTGGTTCCCTCCCACTATTTTACCTATCGCACAGTTGATTTTTGGGCATATATAAAATAAACTCTATAAGTAGTTTTTACACTGATACACACATTTATACTTTTTTTAAAGAAGTTTTTTACTTTGATTTTTTAAATTTTATTTCCGCAATCTTGAATATGTATCACTTACTTTACCACTTTACCTTTATATCACACTTAATGCTTACACAAAATTTGAAATTACTCTAAATAGTAGTTTTTCAGGCTGATTTTTTAAATATTTTTAGGCTGCCGTTTTGTTTTACCATCTTGGATTCATACCAAAATATTACTAGTTCAATCCTATATAATACTTGATTTTTGCCGAAAATTTGAGGTAATTTGGATAATTAGTTTTTTTGATAATATTTTTTCTAATGTTTCACTAGGCTGCCATCTTGTTCCAGGGCATTGAACTTTTACCAAAATATTACCAGGTCAGTATTTTTTGATATACGCCGCGAACTGACAGACAGGCAGATGGACAGGCTGAATTAATAAAACATAGTTTTGTCATCTAAAACGTGTTCACATGTGGGATCTGACCAGGGCCGCAGAGAGTTGCATCGGGCCCCGGTACAAAAAATGTTCACGCCCCCCCCCCCCCCTAAACAAAAAAAAAATATTTCTCTGGGATTTTTTTTTTAATTTCAAGGTCAAACGATTTAAGCGTTGCCCCAGTGTATAAAAATAAAGAACGACTGAGTATTAGAGTAAAGACAAAACAATTAAAATTTTTAAAACGACAATAATTTGACTTAATATAAATATAAGGTATATAAAATTTAGTTATGTGTCATATGTATACTATTAAAAAAATTATAAAAATTAGTTTTTAGGACAGTGTAAATATTCATATACCTGACTGTTTAAAACCGGGTTGTAATAAAATAAATTAGAAAACAATCATATCTACATATTAAAGTAATTCTCAGCTATATTAAAATAAACTAAACAAGGTATAAACGTTTGTACAACGAGGGCATAAACTCTGGAAACCTTGAGATATGTCAAAAACTATACAAGTTGGGTAAAGAAGTTTCATATAAAAGTTGTATAGTTCCTTACGATTAATGATTCAAAAATGTCTTGAAATATACAGGGTATTTTAAAATCAAATTACACGCCAAAACTTCAGAATCTCTAATGGAACACCCTGTATATTATTTCATTTTAAGAATCTACATGAAATTCTGATCATATTTTATTAAGCATACCCTATCCCTAAAGTCAACTGTTTTTGAGATAAAAAAATGAGAAAATGGAAATTTGGCTTTAAACAAAATTAACTCATTTCCCTATGCATAGTGAAACCTGGTAGATTATTTTAGAAGTCCCATAGAAACTGTCATGTACTGACAATAAACTGTGTAAATTTTTAACATATTGTTGGAGAGTTACTTTTTTCCTGATAAAAATGCTTTCAGAAAGAGAAAGAGTAGAGATTCTTATGATGTTTGGATCCACATTTACCTACAAGTCGAGTAGCATTAGATTTAAACCTTAGTCAATCATCGGTAAAAATATTCTGCACACGGCAAAGTATCATCCCTACAAAATAAGATTAATCCATGAATTAATCCACCGACTTGAGTTTTGCTAAAGTATGCAAGAGCGGTGCAACCTGGATCTATTCTTTTGTAGAAATATTTTATTTTCCGATGAAGCCACCTTTTTTCTTAATGGTACTGTCAACCGACAAAACTGTAGATATTGGTCTACAGAGAATCCCCATTGGGCTCAAGTGGCTCATACGCAATATCCCGAGAAAATCAATGTTTGGGCTGGAATATTTCAAGATAGAATTATAGGTCCCTACTATTTCGACGTAAATTTAACCGGCGAAATTTATCTTGATTTTTAACAACTCGAGTTGATTCCTGCCTTAGCTCAATTGTATCCAGGTAATGAGCCCAATATGCCTACTGCAGCAATGTGGTTCCAACAAGATGGAACACCACCTAACTATGCGCTACCTGTTCGGCAGTATCTCACTGAAATATTTCCTAACAGGTGGATAGGACGTCGTGGTCCCTACGAATGGCCGGCCAGGTTCCCGGACTTAACTCCCCTAGATTATTTTCTGTGGGGATATTTAAAGAGCAAAGTTTATTTGAACAGACCTCCTAATATCGATGCGCTGAAAAATCGTATAAGAGATGAAATTCGACAAATCCCACCTACTTTCATTCGAAATCTACAACAAGAGTTCATCAATCGATTAGGATATTGTCAGGAAGTGAACGGACAACAGTTCCAGCATTTATTACGTTAAAACGCATCATTTAGAATTTTAGACTATCGTTGTTAATCGTTATTAAAAAAATTTTGTAAAACAGTTTTCTCATTTCTTTTATCTCAAAAACAGTTGACTTTAGGGATAGGGTATGCTTAATAAAATATGATGAGAATTTCATGTAGATTCTTAAAATGAAATAATATACAGGGTGTTCCATTAGAGATTCTGAAGTTTTGGCGTGTAACTTGATTTTAAAACACCCTGTATATTTCAAGACATTTTTGAATCAAAAATCGTAAGGAACTATACAACTTTTATGTGTAACTTTTTTACCCAACTTGTATAGTTTTTGACATATCTCAAGGTTTCCAGACTTTATGCCCTCATTGTATAGAACAAAACATCATTTTGACAACTACAAGGCAAGCTACTATTTATAGAGACAAAAATAATAAAATATGCAAAATAAGATAAAAATTAGTATAACGGAGCTTTAGGGCATTTTACAGATGCAAAATTTTCAATGCTTTTTGAAAAGCCACAGGTCCTAGCCGTTTTAGACTCAATTGCTAAAATCCTAAGAACACTTACTTAAACGTTCTTGTATCATTGTAGACCTCAAAACATTTTTAATTCTGGAAAGTTGGCTAATGTAGGTAGTGGTAGTGAACAAAAAATTTTTAAAGCTAAAACTGTATTTGGGAACAGAGAATCTAATTTTAATTTGTGAATTTTGTTTAGAAGTTTTAATGGAGTTATATCAGTATCCTGGAAATTTGCAGAAAATATGTGTTTTAAATGTTTTACTTCTTCCTGAATGTAATGTAATGTACATCACGGTTGTATTCATTTTGAAGACATTTGGCCTGCTCTTCAATTTCTTTATCTTCGAAACTTAAAAACTGCCATAACACACTAAACTTCTTTGCAATTTGTTTAGCAGCTTCAAATCTTGTAGATATATTAAGAATGACAGAATCTAGTATTCTATAAAATACATTTACTTTGAAATGTTCCTCCTCGCTTAGCTTTTCAAATGCATGCTTTAATGAGGTTTCGTCATAAAAAGCCTTAGAAGGCATTCAAAAGTGTCTAAATAAGACAGAATGCCAGTTAACTCTTACTTCTGGAGTTAAATTAAGCTCCAATAACTCGTCAATGGCGTCTTTTATTCCAGGTAACTTCTCGCAGACTGGCTTAACACTTTCTATCCTAGCTGACCAGCGAGTTGTAGAAAGAGAATGTAGGGATACATTAGATTAGATACATTTTATTTTTTTTAGTTTCCCACCTGTACAGGCTAGCACTAAATATATTAAAAAGTTTCTGAATCGTTCCAAAAAAAGAGACAGCTAGGTTTAGGCTATGGCAAGCCCAAGGAGACCATACAGAGCAAGGGGATTGAGAGCCAGAACCCTTGCCTGCACGCCCTTATATTGTCCGCTCATGTTACTACCATTGTCATAGCCTTGTCCACGACAATCTGCTATATTAATATTTCTTTCTTTTTTAAGGTGTCCAAAATCATGTTAGTTATTGCCTCCCCAGTTTTTTTACTGTAATTGACAAATTTTAAAAATCTCTCAAAAACCTCGTATTCGTTTTCGTCATTCAACCACACATAACGTAAAATAAATGTTGTTTGTTCACCGTGTGAAGAATCTGGAGTAGCGTCGACGATTATGAAAAAATACTTTGCGAGATTTAAAATTTTTTCCATAACGTATTCTGAACAAAGTAAAATGAATTCATTTTGAATGTCTGGCGAAAAGTAATGAACTTGCATGAGTGTTTTAACTTCTTGAGAACCTTTAACAGCTTCTAAATGCTCTGCCAATAAAGCATCATAATGTGCTAGGAATTCCAATATGCCAATATAGTCTTCTTTCCGAAAAAAAATAAAACAACGTGAAGAAATCTTAGAAAAAGTAATTTCCACTTTTCTTTTTCCTTTTCTAAAGATTTGAAGAGCAAACTGTCAATAGAATTTTTACTCAAAATACTTTATTTTAGACTTCTCCATTCCAAGTATGACGAGCGATGAAAGGAACTATTTTCATGTTCAGGTAATCTATTGTACAATTTTTTGTAGTCATCAGAAGGGAACGAACCATTTTCAGAAAATAATCGGGAAATGAAATGCACATTTGCTAATTTACTGGAAAATAAGCGGTATGGAAAACAAAATAATGACTGTTTCTTGGAGCTCCAAGTTAGCCAGTCTGTTGAAACAACTACTTTAATATTAATTTAAATTGAAAAAATTATAAATTAAATATTTTTTTGTAAAAGAAAAACAGAAGTACCACAATTTTACCAGTTCATTTCTGTACCACATTTAGTTATGGCACATAATTTGAAATCAATCAATTAAGTAGTTTGAATTTTTAAATATTTGTTAAGCCGCCATCTTGGGTTCGAACCAAAATTTCAGCAGTTGTTTCCTACAGAAGACTTGATTTTTGTGCAAAAGTTGAAAAAAGTTGTATAAGTAGTTTTTTTAGTAATATAATTTTTTTTTTAACATTTCACTAGGCTGGTATTTTGTTTGGTCATATTGAGTTTTTACCAAAATGTTACCAGGTCATTTCCATATGAGCCTTAAACTTTGTCCAAGTTTTGAAGGAGGGAAGTAAAAAAAAATCTAATAGCTTCTGCAGTTCATGATATAAATAGAGTTGGAGTTTAATACGTTGCTCGCTTCTGGGCATGTGTGGAAGCATTGTTCTCCTATTTTACAGAATTCTTGCGCCAAATGAGAATACGCGTGTTGTAGTATGATACATCTATTTTTGATGTGATTTTGTAGAATTCAAACTGAATCATCCATGACGCATCTAGGCACGCAACAACTAATAATCTAACAGTGCCTGGTTTTAATAGGCATAAAATAAATATTAATAACTATTATTTCGCAAAGGGCCTTCGCTATAACGGATATAAGATTTTTTGAAAAAAATCCTAATTTTTACGGTTTTTTTCTACTGTTCTTATAATCTAGTTCGTCGTGTAACCACAAGATGTTTGTAATTTTATTCTCTACAATTTATAAGCCAGAAACGAAAGAAGACGCGATTTTTTGCAACAATTTATTCACAACAAATATAAACAAATGATTTTTCCGAGTGGAAAACATAAAGTAATGTTACTACGGCCTATCTTGAGTGTGATGGCGCACTCGGTTTCTGGTAGCTATTGTTGCCACGAAAAATCTTTATCTATTGGCCGCGTTCCGTTTCCTATCTTGGTTTCGGTTTCGCGTTCCGTATTCATCTGTTATCTGAGAGGTCGGTTATTTACGGAAACCGGTTCCTGAAAATAATTGTCAACGGTGTCACCAGAACAACCGATGAATTTTGTTGGTTGTCGGGTAACCAATGTCTGAACTGTCAACTATTTGACGGGTGTTCCATTTTCAAAGGGTTTTTTCAGAAACCGCTGTCAGATTTCTGTTAATTGGATTGGTTAACCAGGTGCGTGTTTTATTCGACCACTCTTTTGACGGTAGAGCGACGAACATGAAGGATTCTTGCAACGTATTCATAATTAATTATGTCCATTTTCGACAAGAGCAACAACTTAATTTTCCGAACTTAAAGTCATGGTCTTGCGTGAAAACAATCACTGTCAAACTGACATTAGGGCAACAACGTGCAAAGCCACATCGTCAAAAAATTACAATTCTTAAAGTAAACTGTAAACATTTCGCTCTTAAGGAAGAACCAATGCATCCAAAAACATTAACCAAAAAATAAAGGAAAGATCCTTAACAAAAATCGGTATTTTGGAAAATGTTGATTACGAAATGACTCCTAGGGTGTTTTAAAATTATGGATATAAAACAAATTTTCGATTAACTCTGTATAATCATTAAAACGCCAGCATTTAACAAAATAATTAATATTCAAGTTGAAACTAGATCAAAATACAAGAGTTCCAACCACACTACACCACAATTTGTTATGTTCTGGACGCGCGTTTCGCTAACCAAGTTAGCATCATCAGCAGATGATATAAACTAAAGTAACTTTTTCTAGCCGAGACTATGTATAGGTAAATGTGGTCACATTTGGTTGCACCCGACTGCACCGTTGTCAAGTAAACAATAGAGGGGACTATAGGGAATAGGCCCTCTGTCTTTATTTAGTGCTTTCTTACCACATTTAACTATTTCTATACTCTCAAATGCATCCAATAATCTATTATTAGATACATTTTTAATCAACTTAAGATTATTTATTCCTATTCGGTGATTGTTTTCCTAAGCATCTTAAATATACCATGTGTTCTTTAAAACGAATGTTTATGGAGCGTTTAGTTTGTCCAGCATATTTTACATCGCAGTCGTTACAGCTAATTTCATAGATGCCACTCCTCTCCCTCAAGTCGACTTTGTCTTTAGGGTTTCCAAGAAGATTTTTCAAACTGTTCTCCGTTTTATAGGCTCCTCTAAAACCTACGTTTTTAAATACTGTAGCGTATCATACCCCTTGTTTTTTTTTTCAACGCTCAGCTAACGGCAGCTTTTCATCTGGAGAGCACTATGGGTTCGGAGTTAAATGAATAATATTTTTATTTAAAATCAAAAGTAAATCTTAAAAAAAATACATTACATAATCCAAGTAGACTATTAAAAGGGCGCCATGCTGTTTTTTTTATATATTTAATAAAGGAAAATTGCGAAACCGAAATAAATAAACTTTAGCCTAAGCTAGTTCCTATAGCAAAAAAAAACTGAAATAAAAATTAGATGATTTTAGGCAGGATAAATGAAAATATGAGGTAAATTTTCGATACTTACGACACCATATATTATATAGCAGATGTACAATCTAAATAAGATAATTCAAAATAGGTAAAAAAAAGGAATTTAATATGCCAATATTTTCATAATTCACCTTTAATTATTGTTACATAAATGAAAGTTAGAAAGAAATATTTAATTAACTGGTTCACTTTTAAATAGCATAAATCGTTTAAACTGTAAATCAAATGTAAAAATGTATAATATTAAATAATGCTCGTAGTAAAAAAAAATTAATAAAAATGGATAATTAATAACAAAATATTATCTGGCCTTTATAAATCCTTCCAGGGATGTCAGAACTTCAAGGGTTGCATCAAAACATCAAAAGAGGATCACTTCAAAATCACAGGAACAGTTACAGTGTCTGGAACTAACAGCATTCGAACAGAACTGGATCAAATAAAAAAGTCTAGTCGGGACAACAGATTACGTTTCTTTTAAGACCATAATTCATAACTCATGGTACGGTACGGTATGCCAAAACTTAGGAGTCGACTCCCATGTGGATTCTAAAAGGAGAGGGAAAACCATGGATGAGTACTCCAAAAAAAAACGAAAACTGGGAAATACATAACATTTTTCAAAACGAAGAAAAAGGTATGTTAAATTATTATAAGCGGCTTACCTTAACTAAATCCCAAAGTTACTATACAAAAAAAACTCCAAAACGTTTGATTCCGGCATGGCCAAAGATTCCTGGATAAAAATCCAGGTTTTCTCCAAAACACAAACTTTGCTTTGGCTCTCAGATAAAGCAGATAGTTAATCCATGCGAAGAAACAAAAATTCAAATCACCACTACTGGGTATATTCGGGATGATTCCCGATTTTTCCTCGGATCAACACATGAAGGTGTTGTAAGTACCTCGACTACCAACCGGAATGACGATAACAAGGGATGAAGACCGTTGGACAACCAAGAAGGTCGAGCACGGAAATAGTCAGTAAAGTGACTCATGAAAGGAAGCGGCAAATTCAAATTCACCATGAAACTTAAGAAAAATCATTAACTCGATTCGGCAACACTGTAACTGAAAATCGAAAGTAGAAAAGCAAGTCGACGCCGACGCCGTGAATTCATGACTTGAGAGTACCAAAAGGATATGTTCATATTAAATATAAAATTCCTTTACCTGCTTTGAATATTGAAATGATTGGCAAATATTGTGATTTTATCTGGATGGCAACGTAAAAATAAATATGAAGTAAATTACTTGTTTTGATTTATGTACAAATTATAAAAAAACGACATTTCCACCCTAAAATTAAATATTACGTTATAAATCCCACATATAGACAACCCAAATTACTTCTAATATATATCGGCATGAATTAAACTGTTCACTAAATGAAACAATTTAGCTCATGAAAAATATAATGCTACAATACTTTTTCTAGACCTCTCGTAAATCTGGGATTTACTATGAACTTATTGGAAGCCTCAGGTGTTTGAAAAGTAGTGGTATCTTTTAACATCTTCTTATACTTATTTATGTCTATTTACTAATTTATGTACAAAATTATCATTATATCCATTACTTTTAGCTATATTTTTAAATGAAATGAATCGGATTAAAAATATAGTTAAAAGTAATGCATATAATGATAATTTTGTACATAAATTAGTAAATAGACATAAGCATAAGAAAATGTTAAAAGATGCCACTACTCTTCAAACACCCGAGGCTTCCAATAAGTTCATAGTAATTCCATATGATCCCAGATTTACGAGAGGTCTAGAAAAAATATTTAAAAACGTAGGTTTTAGAGTAGCCTACAAAACGGAACACAGTTTCAAAAATCTCCTTGGAAACTCCAAAGACAAAGTCGATTTGAGGGAGAGGAGTGGCATCTATGAAATTAGCTGTAATGACTGCGATCTAAAATATGTTGGACCAACTAAACGCTCCATAAATATTCGTTTTAAAGAACACATGGCACATTTAAGATACGGAAGAACAGAAAAGTCAAGCGTTGTCCAACATTCTTTGGAAACCAATCACCGAATAGAAATAAATTATCTTAAGTTTATTAAAAATGTATCTAATAATAGATTATTGGATGCATATGAGAGTATAGAAATAGTTAAATGTGGTAAGAAATCACTAAATAAAGACAGAGGGCCCATTCCCTATAGTCCCCTCTATTGTTTACTTGACAACGGTGCAGTCGGGCGCAACCAAGCGTGACCACATTTACCTATAAATAGTCTCGGTTAGGATAAGTTACTTTAGTTTATATCATCTGCTGATGATGCTAACTTGGTTAGCGAAACGCGCGTCCAGGACGTAACAAGTTGTGGTGTAGTGTGGTTAGAACTCTTGTATTTTGATCTGTCTTCTACCACGGGTTCCAGTATTAGGAGTTAAGTTGAAATTAGTCATTTTATCTACAGTTTGCTGTATGTATGACTTCAATTCTACCGAATATTAACTTGTTGCGTTTTTTTTTGCATCTGAGTAAATAATTTATGACTCATTTGGCTTGCAGCTATAAACCAGGCACTATTTCATATCACGCTCGTGAACAGTTCTTGAACTAGTCCTCGACAAAAACAAATAATACGAACGGGGCAAAAAGATTCCCAAATGAATAATGAATCACGGTGAATTACTGAATCGAAAAAGAGCCTTAAGTAATGCAAAGGCATGTAAATGGCTCGTCTTGTGTATCGTTAAATGTCGCGGAAAGTCGCTGAAAAAGTTGTCTTTAATTGCGGCTTGTCCTTTCGCGGCTGACCGAGTAGCTTTTTCGACGATGCTTAGCGAGCCTGTAGCGTCGCGCCCGCTGAATGCTAAGTCCGGACAATTTGCCAATTTAATTATTTTTTGCTGCTACTCGCGCAAAAGCAAAAAGACCCTGGCATTGTACGCATCGCACCGAATATGGTTCGGCAGTAGTACGGTGAACCTGTTACAAAGATGTATGTTTATAATAGTGATACAATTTCGTATCCAGATAATTAATTGTATATATACACCTGAATTTACTGAAAATATGTACAGGGTGGCCTACATAAGATGACCCACTACCTTATCTCATAATCTGTACGAGATAGGGAAAAAAGTTTTATACAAAAGTTTCTAAATTTTTTAAATATTGTATTTTTATATATACAGGGTGTGTCATTTTGCGTTGACAGATGTCAACTTTGTTATTTTAAATGGAACACCCTGTATATTATTATGGATTTGAATAGCTCTCTTAGAGACGATTTCAACGATGTATTATAAGATGGGTCTACAAGGCACCGTTTCGGAGATATTTACGATCATCTTCAATTTTTGACATACTTTCAACTTGTTGTATCTCTGGTATTTATCAACTTTTTTGTTTCGTTTTTGTGCAGGAAAAAACATAATTTTATGCTTTATTGGACGTGTAGGTAAAAATATTGAAATTAAAAAAAAATGTTACAGTGTTGTCACGTTTTGCGTACCATCAGTTTTTTCAAGATTTTTAAATACAACCCCCTATATTTTATAACGGATTTAAATAGAGCATCGAAAGACGATTTCAACGATATATTATAACATTACATTAACATTAACATTTCACGGTTCCCGAGTTTTGGGGATTTTCTTCAGTAATCAATTTTAATATTAAACAATTTTTACTCAACATAACATAAACTATTAAACATGACATAACAAGAACAAAGACAAAAAAATAAACATTACTTAAATTAAATTTTCTATATAACCACCTTCCTGTGCTATACATGTTGTATAAATAATGTCTAATTTTTTTATTGCCCTACGAACTGCTCCACTCTCATTGATCAAATGGATCTCTTCCATTATTCTCCCCCTTAAATCGTCTACGTTATTAACTTTATTCTTATACACTTTGTCTTTAATATTTCCCCATAAAAAAAATCTAGTGTAGTTAAATCGGGACTCCGAGCTGGCCAGGGTATTGACCCAAATCTGCCAATCCACATTGGAAATCTTTCATTTAACCATTCAATTACAGGTCTTACGGTATGGTACGGCGCACTGTCTTGTTGAAATACAAGACCATCTTTAATTTCATCCGGTAATTCATTAATAAGAGGTTGTATTTCATTTTGCAACAAACTGTGGTATCTCTGTTCGTTAAGAGTCCTATCATAAAAAACCGGCCCAATCACTCGGTCCTTTATTATTCCGCACCAAACATATACACTTTGATGTCCCTGCTTTCTGATGGCTTTGATTTTATGTTGATTTTGCCTTGACCAGTAGTGGCAGTTCTTTCGGTTAAATATTCCCGCGGTGCTGAAAACTGCTTCGTCAGTGAAAAGAATTTTGTCAAAAACCGGTTGATCAAAGTGGCGGTCCATCATATCCATGCAAAAAGTAGCTCTGTTGTCAAAATCAGCTATGGATAGCTCTTGTACCGGAGTGAATTTGAAAGGATGGTAATCGTTGATATTAAGTGTTCTCTGAATACTTGCTCGGCTAATATGCGGTATGTCCCGTGCGGCATCCCTTTGGGAATTTTCATTGCTTTCCTCAAAATATAAAAGAACATCAAGTTGATTTTCTTCTGTAAGAACTGTCATAGGCCGGTTTCTTTTATTGTTTATCATAACGCCATTTTCCAGATCTCGTGTAAATCTTACGAAGATTTTCTTACTTGGAATTCTGCTATTTGGATACAATCTTCTGTACTCCCTTAACGCTAGTGCGGGACTCTTATTGTTTCTAATGAAGCACTCATATAAATTTAAACGTTGTTGAATAGTGTAGTTCGACATAATTATTTCTTAAATTTACTAATTTAATCAAGAAATGCAACCAAGCTGTCAAATTTCATGCAAATAATATTTCGTTTGTTGCCATGGTTTTGAAGCACAGCCTACTTAAAATTGTTGATAGGGTTGTGGAAAGGTTGGTAAATAATTGTGAGAGAAAAAACACGAAGCCAATACTTAGCTTGATGGCGTTTATTACTCGACTGACTTTCAGACGCTCTATATAAAAACGAAACAACAAAAATGATTAGTAAGCAAAGACATTTTGCAGCACCATTATCGACACAGTCGCCTTGATTGCATTGATAAGGCTTATTTAGTATATGGGAAGGAAACATAAAGAACTATTTTTAAATAGATTCACACTATTTTAACAAAAATACACATTATGTATTTAACTGATTTTTAGGGAGTTTTACGTTTGATCTGGAAAACGGCGTGGTAATAATTATTCAAAGCAATTAGAAAATCTAATTTAGATATTCTTTAGCATATAATATTAATTTTGTTGTCTTCGTTCATGTCATGTCACGTTTAATAGTTTATATTATGTTTTAGTAAAAATTGTTTAATATTAAAATTGATTCCTGAAGAAAATCCCCAAAACTCGGAAACCGTGACTTGTAAACCAATGTTATAATATATCGTTGAAATCGTCTTTCGATGCTCTATTTAAATCCGTTATAAAATATAGGGGGTTGCATTTAAAAATCTTGAGAAAACTGATGGTACGCAAAACGTGACAACACTGTAACATTTTTTTTCAATTATAATATTTTTACCTACACGTCCAATAAAGCATAAAATTATGTTTTTTCCTGCACAAAAATGAAACAAAAAAGTTGATAAATACCAGAGATACAACAAGTTGAAAGTATGTCAAAAATTGAAGATGATAGTAAATATCTCCGAAACGGTGCCTCGTAGACCCATCTTATAATACATCGTTGAAATCGTCTCTAAGAGAGCTATTCAAATCCATAATAATATACAGGGTATTCCATTTAAAATAACAAAGTTGACATCTGTCAACGCAAAGTGACACACCCTATATATATAAAAATATAATATTTAAAAAATCTAGATAAACCTAAGAAACTTTTGTATAAAACTTTTTTCCCTATCTCGTACAGATTCTGAGATAAGGTAGTGGGTCATCTTATGTGGGCCACCCTGTACACTGCTGGATCCGATTCCGCATTGCTACAGCTTTTTTGTTATAAAAGGGATTTTTTTTAATGGAATACCCTATATTATATTACTTTTTTAAGATCAGCGTAGGATTCTCAATAGTTTTTATTAATAGCACTTTTTATGAAAATTAATGGTTTTCGCTAAAATATTGGTCTAATATTTACAATTTATTTATTAAAATACTTGCACACAAACAGTTAAAGTGCGAGACACGAAAGAAAACCGGGCGGTCCTTAAAATAAAGGTTCATAATCTTACGCAAGCGGAAAAGTAAAATTTGTGTACGCAAATAAATTTTATGTTATTTTATTTGTTGTAATAGTTTGCCGCTTCACCTATAAAGTGCGCCAGCTAAGCGGTACGGAAAATGGATCGAGGATTTAGTAAATTTCGCACTGGTCCACTTGTAATTGGGATGTGCCTAGAGTCTCCATGCACTTGCCGCTAGAAGGTTCTAGCAATTTCCAGTGGCGCCTATACATTTCGAGCATTTGTTTTCATTTCTATATAAATGCGTTCCGTGGAATTTGAATTATTATTTCGAAGTAACGATGGCGAGCAAAAGAGGAAAAACAATTCGAAGCGGTGCACTAGAGAAACTGAAAATACTAGTTTGACTATTCTAATTCAAAATCGAACAGAACGCGCTGCATTTTACACTGGTGTTTTGAAAAGTAGTGTAAGAAAAATTCAAAGAAAATATAATGATCGCTTATGTTCTACTTCACCTTTAAAATCTCCTGATGAAAAAGATAAAATTGACGATGGTGGTTTTCAAGTAATTCGACGAACAATGGAGGATTTTTATATAAACTTGAAGAAGGTTCCGACCTGCAAACCCCTACTTCGTGCTGTAAAATTGCTCATTGAGAGACCAAATATTTTTCACTGGCGGGTGAAATATCTATCAACTCTAAGGCAATATAGGCAAGAAGGACGCAATATTGTGTATCTAGACGAAAACTGGGTAGATAATGATATGACAGTGAACAAATGCTGGCAAAGTAAAATTGTTACAGGTGTTGTTCAGAGAATCCGCTCTAGTAGTCGCTTTATTATAGTTCATGCTGGTTCAGAACCCAGATTTGTTCCCGGTGCTGCTTGAGTTTTTCGCTCGGGACTAACAACTGGAGACTATCATGCACAGATGAATAAAAATAATTTTGAAAAGTGGTTGCTTAAGAAGCTTCTACCTAATATTCCTCCCAAATCAGTCGTGGTAATGGATAATGGGTCTTATCATTCTCACGTAGAAGATAAAGTGCCAGCTAAATACTCTACAAAAGCTCATATGATATCGTGACTTAAATCGAACAATCTTGTATGTGATCCAACATGGAGAAAATATCAATTATATGAAGTAATATCCGCCAGCAAGTCTAGAGAAAAAATTATAAAATTGACGGTCTTTTACGTAACCTCGGTCATACACCTTTAAGGCTGCCTCCATACACGTGCGACCTCAACCCTATTGAACTTGCATGGGCAGGAGTAAAAAAATATATTCGAGAGCGCAACAGCGGTGAAATTTCAATTAAAGGTTTAAATAAAATAACATTAGAAGCGGTTGACTCAATATCGGCTGAAAATTGGAAATCGTATGTTAAACATGTTCGTTCTATTGAAGATAAATACTGAGAAGTAGATGGCAAAATTGAAACGGTTATTGATGATTTAGTTATCACATTAGGATCTTCTGTAAAGTGACAACGAAAGCTCATCATTTTCAGAGGAAAACAACGATTTAGAATGAATGGATATGCAGTTCGACTTTGGGCTATTCGGGTATACCAAAAGTGACCGTTTGTACAAGGGGCGTCATTGTGAAGTACTATACAGGGCGTTTCCTAATTGCGTGCTAATGCTAAAGGGGGTTAAAGGGGAGTGATTCATGGACCTTTTTAAGAAAAAAATTAATATGAACCTAAAAGTCTTAACTTTGGAGACACAGGTGCTATTATAGATAAGTAACTGTGTGAAATTTGATACACGTCTTTTATGCATAAAAGAGCATTTTTTATTAACAATCAATTTTTGAAATTTCTACCAGTGGCGTGCATATGTAATTAATCTGGGTAAATCCGTATGCTCCTTAAAGCATAGAAGACGTGTATTAAATTTCATGCAGTTATCTACAATAATTTAAGAATTGGGATGAAAAAAAATGTTTTCTTTTTAAACTTTACCATCCGTATCTCAAAAGTTAAGACTTTTAGGACATAAAAACACCCCCTCTAACATTAGCATGCAATTAGGAGATGCCCTGTATAGTACTTCACAATGACGGCCCCTGTATAAAGTAATATGACAAACGGAGACAGACGACCACTTTTGGCATACCCGAGTAGCCCAAAATCGAACTGCATAAATTAAAATTTTGAGAAATCTCGTTCACTGGATCTGATGCTGGCTGCCTTGTAAAATCTGGACTTGTAAATCGTGTATCACTATACTGGGTGGTCCAATAATAGTGCACG
The DNA here is from genome assembly GCA_030620095.1 of Kuschelorhynchus macadamiae. Taxonomy (NCBI): domain Eukaryota; kingdom Metazoa; phylum Arthropoda; class Insecta; order Coleoptera; family Curculionidae; genus Kuschelorhynchus; species Kuschelorhynchus macadamiae. Next base: position 8,057 of record JAUTXW010003659.1, on the reverse strand, counting down.
TCGGCAGTAGCCCGGGAACCGTTAATGACAGAACTCAAGAAAAAATATATTTATAGGTAAATCGATCAAGAAAAGCCAAAACTAGATCATTTTAAAATTCGAAAGTTCGCCGTTTTTACAACACAAAAGAGATATAGAAGTGCGGTACACGAAAGAAAACAGACAAATATAGATAAAGGTTCATTAAGCATAGTTACATTTTTTAATTATCTGAAGTGCATATAGTCAAAAAGGAATGCCATATTATTTTAAAAAACGACGGGACACCACTGGTTTAAAGAGATTTCTTGGCCGACCTTCCTAAACCGATTGACTCCGCCCGGTTTTCTTTCGTGTCCCGCACTTTACCTGATATGCTTCACAATGTCAGTTTTGTTGATTTACAAAAATGGATCGTTTAAATTAAGCGCAGACAATTAAAGTTTTGATTATACTGGGTTATGGGGCTAGAATTCGAAACCTGCAAGATGTTTGTAACATTTTTAATAAAAATATCCAAACAGAAATCCTACAACTAAATCTGCCGTAAGTAAAATTAACAAAACAACTCGTGAAACTGGAATATGGTCTCGGTATGGACAATTGCTTGTCACCAAGTTGCTCGGATCTCATCATGTCTGAAGTAAAAAAAACTTGTATCAAAAAATTACTTTTTAACTTACCATTTTTGAACGATACGTTGATGTCATAATAACTTGCGTGCAATTTGACCAAATAGATACGTTGGTTACTATCTTTAACAACTTCCATCCGCGACTTCATTTTACTATTGAACAAGAAAACAATATGTCAATACCTTTCCTAGACCTAATGCTAATAAGAACTGATGACAACATATTCAAAACTGACAGGTACCACAAACCGATCTGCTTGGAAAGATTTCTAAACTTCCACTCACAACATGCATTCAAATACAAAAACTGACATAATACGTAACTTGAAGGACAGAGCACTGAAATTATCACATCCAGACTTTCATAACAAAAACCTACTTAATATTAAAACATATCTACAAAAAAATTGCTTTCTGAGTAAATTGTATTCAAATAAGTGATAAAAATGGGGTATTATACATATATAAATATATATATATATATATATATATATATATATATACATATACATATATATATATATATATATATATATATATATATACATATACATATACATATATATATATATATATATATATATATGTATATATATGTATATATATATATATATATATATATTTATCCTAATTTTTATTGGTTTGAGGTAGATAAATTAAAAACAAAATAAGTACATATTTTTAAACATATATTTCGTTTCTAAAGTGACGTTTCGACCATAGTTTTGGTCTTTTTCAAACCTAAAATTTGTTTAGCACTATTTTTTTAAGTTTATAAAGTATTAAAAATTTAGGACTTACCATAGAACGTAAAATAGTTGACTAAAAAGTATACATAATCCACATATCTGACATATACTACACATATTTAATTTACATTTTACAAATATTGTGGACGTTTATTACAGACAAATTACAAGCGACTGAGCGAACACTGTTATAGTAAAGATATATACAATTTATTTAGGTTGTTTATGTCTTTTTTGTCATTTATGGCGTTTTTGTTTTTTTGAATTTCAGCCATCTCAAAAAATTCTCTTTTTTTCAACTGAGGTTCGGATTTTAATACTTTCACTTGTTCGTAGTTGAAAGTATGTTTTTTGGACATCTCATGGTGTGTTAATGCGGTGCTGTTCTTTTTATCATATTTGTGACTTTTCAGTCTTTTTTCTAAGTATTGGCTTGTTTGTCCAATATAAACACCGTTACAATTATTGCAAGGGATCTGATAGACTATATTGCTTTTTTTATTAATTGGCGTTTTCGATTTTAAGTTGCTGAAGTTCTTTGATAATAAGTTATAGGCTTTGTGACTTGTCGTGATGTTTTTTAAAAAGGTTTTGAAATTGCTGGGATAAACCATTTATGAAAGGCAGAGAAATGTATTTTGTTTTAGGTAGATTTGATGTAATAATGGCATTTTCAGAATTATAATATTTATGTATTCTGCTTTTGAATAATTTATTTACTAATTTTTTAGGGTATTGATTTGCTGCTTTAGCCTTTTTAATTGCTCGTTCTCTGAATTCAGAGTCGGACAGCTTAATTGCCCGATCTGCCAGACCAATAATTACAGATTTTTTTTGAGACATTGGGTGACAGGAGCTGAAATTTAGGTATCGAGAGGACCAAGTTTGTTTTGTGTACCATTCCGTTTTAATTTTATTTCCTATATGATGTAATGTTAAGTCTAAAAAATTGATTTTGTTGTTCTCTTCGCTTTCAATTGTAAATTGTAGTCTTTTATGGTATTGATTAAATTGCTTTAAAATAATTTCTGTTTGGCCAGATGGGATTGCAGTAATACAATCATCGACATAACGATAAAAAAATGGTATATTAAATTCCACATTACTTAGAACAGTCTCCTCTAAATCTTCCATAACTATTTGGGCAACGACGCTTGATATAGATGCTCCCATAGCACAACCTTCTATTTGTTTATATAACTGATTTTCGTATATGAAATATGTAGAATTTAGTGTTAATTCTACTGCTTTAAGAAATTCATCTTGAGGAATATCTGTGTATTTTTTTATTTCAGACCATTTCTTTTTAATTATTCTGGTAGCCAATGAGATTGGAACGCTGGTATACAGGGAAACAACATCAAGCGATATCAGTTGGTAATTTTCCGGAATTTCTAACTGTTTTAATTTTTCTTTAAATTGATAGGAGTCTTTGATATAGTAATTATTTTTATGTACAATATTTTTTAAGATTTTTTTTAAAAAATTTGATAGTGGTGTAAACGGGGATTGAATGCATGAGACAATTGGCCGTAATGGGATATTTTCTTTATGTAGTTTAGGCAATCCGTAAATTTTGGGTGGTACACTATTGCGGATTTTTAGTTTTTTAGCAGTGTCGGGTGATATAAAAAGATTTTTTTCCCAAGAGTTAACTAATTCATTATTTCTTTTTTGATACTGGTTTGTGGGATCTTGTTTAATTTTTTTATATGTTTTAGTGTCATTTAATATTTCATTCATTTTTATGTTGTAGTTAGCAGAACTCATTAACACTGTTTTGTTTGTTTTATCGGCTTTTAGAACCTTTATAGAAGGGTTATTTTTTAAAAAACTTTTAGTTTTTGTTAAGTTTATTGAGTGTTTTTTATTTTTGTTTGTTTGATTTTTCAGTTTAGTTTTAAAATTTGTTAATATATTACAAGATTTTGCTCTAATTTCGTCTTTCTCTCCACCTCTCAAATGATTTATACCGTTTTCAATGTTACATAGTATATCGGTAGTTGGCAAAAGTCTATCATTATTTAATTCCGTTGCAAAATTAGGTCCTAAGCTTAAAATTTCCATAGCGTAATCTGGAATATTTTGATCTGTTAGGTTTTCTACCCACATTGATGTTGTTTTTTGTTGAGGGGGAGCTTTTTGCTTTGAAATTAGGTGGTCTAGTTTATTTTTATTGTTTTGTTTTATTTCTTGGAAAAGTTTTTCAGTTTTTTGTATATTGCGGATTTTAAATTTAATGAAAATTGTATTTGGTAAATTTTCCATAAGGCGATTTTCGAGATGCTTGAATTTATTTCGTAAATTTGTTATGTTTAAAGTTGTTTCTGTAATTAATAAATTTAATGTACTTAAAATAAATTTTGGTAAGACAAACTGGTTATATTTACGTTCAAGGTTTACATTTTCGAATTTTATATGAGACATTTTAAGATTAAGAAAGGTTGGTTGTAAGTTTTCTGTTTTACATCTCAATAAAAACACTCTTCTATTCTTTTGGTTGGCAATTTATATATATATATATATATATATATATATATATATATATATATATATATATATATATATATATATATATATATATATATATATATATATAATACCCCATTTTTATCACTTATTTGAATACAATTTACGCAAAACTTTATTGTGTAAGATAAGCTATACGTTTATGTCCAAGTGATATCAACATATTTGAAGTTTACAATTTGAGACGCTGTAAAATGCAAATGGTTGCTTTTGGTCAAAAATAATTGCCCGTCTCCATCTTAGTTTTTATAGTCATTGACTTTTATAGTCCAGTAATCGGGGGGTTTGGGACGGGGAAAATACTGATGTGCACAATTTTTTTGGCAAATAGTACTTCTTGGGAGTCTGTTTCAGAATGTGCAGAGGGCTCACACGCAGGCTAGATAAAAAGGTTACCTATAATGATTATTTTCGTTAAGTATAATAATTTTCGAATTGAAGTAATTTAAAGTGATCCATCATTGATTTATTATTTGATTAATTTAAGGCTGATTTTCTTCAAAATCGCTTTAACATTTCAGAAAATTTGTCCCTAGGTTTTATAATTACTTTTTTCCATATTCTTTTTAGGAAATCTTATATTAATATATTTCTGTCTTTTTAAGTAGTTCGTCCATATCAGATATTATGGAATTAAATGCTTGACAAATATGAGTTAAGGAAACAGGTCAGGCTATTTCGGGAGAAATGTTTGATGCATTCCTTAGCATATTTACAGGGCCGCGACGAATAATGTCGCCTACATAGACCGGACCGGATGATGCATCGAAAGAGTTATGGGCACGGCAAAAACGAGGCGCCTCACAGTGCCGAAGATGACAAAATTTAATTTAAATTCATGAAAACTGGATGTCTCTCCCGCCTGGCGCTATTCTAGGAAGGTCTTCTCTGAAAATATACATTTTCAACTTAACTGAAACTATCCAGAGAAAAACATTGGGCTTTTTCGTAATTTTAGATCCAAAATACATAAATAAATATAAGAATATTGTATTGTCCAACCCGATATGTACACGGTTAAAATTTTGAATACCTTTTTTATTTATTATTTTTATTCAATAAAACTTTAAAGATATATAAACTATTCAAAATATTCGTTTCAATTCATATGAATGTTAAAAATGAATGAAATGATGAATGAAATTCAATTATTTTATTATTATTAATTATTATAAGCAACGTTAGGATAGAGAAAGTCTGTAATTTTATTATTTTAGGAAAAAACGTCAGAAAATAAAAGTTTTATTTACAGCCTTCAGACAATTGAACATGTTTTTATATAACCTATATATCCAGGAATATTAGCCCTAAATTGTATTAAATGTTATTAAAAAATAAAACTTTCAAAGTCAGTAACTCTAAAAAAAAAATATCAGTCAGATCAGCAAACAAAAATTACCAATGAGAAAGATTTTCAATTGAAATAAAATAATACATGAATAATGATAAAACTACACAACTACATGAGCAAAAACTAACATCAATATGGGCCAAAAAACATTACAAAACCAATCCGGTTAACTGCCTTTTCAGCTGCAAAGTGCTTAGTCTGAAAATATCATATTCTGAGAAGTGACGATTGTAATTGTGAACCAGTCGGTCTACAAATGCGCTAAACCCATAATTTGTACGGTGGTACCTTTCAACAAACAGCTGTGATTGTCTTGTTCTTCTAATAGGCACTAAAAACGGGACTGATCTAAGCAGCACTTCGCAGCCAATTCCCCATTCACCAATTCAAGGGTTTGAAGGCCGCAAAGAAGAGCTCTAGTATTAGATGACATACCTTGATATGAGAAATGCAATTTATGTAAGAGGTATTTTGAAAACCTATTTTGCACCTTTTCAATTCTGTTGATGTGGCACTGGTATGATGGACTCCATATTGTACAACAATATTCTAGAACGCTACGAACCAATGAGTTATAGAGACACCCAATTGCTTTGGTATCAGTTACATGTTTCGTATCTCGCTTTATAAAACCCAGAAGTCCAAAACCTTTAAGTACAATGTTATCAATATGTAGATTAAAAGTAAGATTTTCATCAAAAATAACACCTAGGTCCGTGAAAGAACTAACAATGTCAAGGTTTACATTATCTATGAAGTAGGTGGAGGGTATGATATCAATACATTTATAAAAACGGAGCACTTTACATTTCGAGATGTGAAGAGAGAGATAATTAGTTCTGCACCATTTGACGAGCCTTTCCATATCAGACTGCAAAGGATTGGAGTCTAAGGAGACTAGTAAGAAGAATTTTAAGTCGTCTGCATATAAAAGACATTCGGAAAATTTTAAACAGGATATTATATCGTTTATAAAGAGCAGAAAGAGAACTGGAACTCCCTGCGGGACACCCGATGTCACAAGAATCTTCCTGGAGACTGAACCGCATATGTTGACTTGCTGGCGAGGATTAAATAAATACGATTTGATCCACTCAATATATTTTCCACAAAAACCAATTTGCTGTAATTTCCATAATAGAAGCTGATGGCAAACACTGTCAAAAGCCTTAGATATGTCAGTGTAAATAACATCGTAAATCGATCTGCTTGCCAGCCTCAGCCGATATCACGAAGTAGTTTTGAAATATTGCAAGATTGGTAGTTGTTGAACGACCACGATAAAAATCATGTTGCATACTCGTAATATAGTGTTCTAAAGACTCAAATATATGATCGGTGATAATTGCCTCAAAGAGCTTTGGTATATGTGAAAGTAAAGAAATACCTCTGTAGTTCTTCACATCACTTTTATCAGCAGATTTGAAAATGGGTAGAAGGGTAGAAAACTTCCAAAATTCAGGAAAGGAACCCAGATTAATGGATCTCAGAAAAATTATACATAGAGGCTGAGACAATAACTCACAGCATGGTTGCAATAGAATAGTAGGAATTAATTTATTAAAGATTTCTGCCTCTGTAAAACAATATGTCGATAGTATCTTTCCTGAATAACTTATTGGATCAATTTTACTAAAATCTAAATTATGGTGGTAAGCATAGCAAGACTGAAAGCGAGTAGCAAAAGCGTTTGCGATGTTATTTGTTCCATGTTTTCTTGCCCTTCAAAATGCGTAACACTGGGCAGATTGGAGTCCCTTCTTAAGTTTCGTACAAATGACCAAAAGTATTTAATGTTTTCCGGGATAAGTAGCTCAGTCTGTGTGACATATGTAAGATAACACGTATCAATTCGAAGTTTAACCTCACGTCTTATGTCAGAATAGGCCAAATAGTCAGCAAGTTTGTCGGTCCTTTTATATCTTTTGTATAAGCAATTATTTTGCCCAATAAGTTTTTTTAAGGGAAGGTCAAACCATTTGGGATATTTACAGTCAGCCACGATCTTCTTGGGGATACAATTATTGATACCCTGAAATAAAACCTCACAGAACTGTTCAACCATTCTGTTAATCAGGCTCAGACAATAAGAATGACCAGTCGGACTGCTTATAAAAAATATCCAAATTGACGAAATTTGCTTTATGAAACTGGTAAACACTTACTTGATTTTGATTTTTTATCGGCGAAACATATTTAATTTTATTCTATTGCTGGATGGTAGGGGTCAATCTGTACAAGAGGAAAATTTAAAGATGAAACGAAAACACTAACGAAGTCATCAGCAAATAGCAGATCTAAAATTCTGCCCATGTGATTGCAAAGAGAATTCATTTATTGCAATTCAAGAAAACTCATTGTCACAAAAAGAGTTTCAGAAGCTAGGGACGGTAAACATTTTGGAACCAGTGAATGGTCTTCATAGATCCATTCCACCGAAAGAAGGTTAAAATCCCTAAGAATAAAAAAATGTATGGTTATTGAATCTATTTCTCAGCAAGTCACAGGTATTGCAGAAAGATTGATAACATTCCTGGTTAGAATTAGGTGGAAAATATACACATCCTAGCACCAAACTTGCATTGCCTGCCAAAAAGCGCCGAACTCGATATGAGCAGGGGTAACAATCATAGAAGCCTCTGGTGTTATAAAAGCCACGTTATAAAGAGTTCTTACGTAAGTGCAATAATAAAAGTTTGCACTTACGACCCGTTGGCTAGCTTATACGGTAGTTCGGCTTTGGGGGAGTTCAAAATTTTCAATCCTTTTCTTTGGTGTATGAAGGAGGCAAGTGAAAATTATAAATATGAAAGAA